>VDFB02366055.1:0-42745 GCA_007258455.2 Sequoia sempervirens
CAAACTCTACACAAAAACTAGTGTACACTTCTTGGAATTCCCCATGACAGCACATTACAAACCACAAAATCTACACTTTCAAAAATGAAAGAATCAACTAAAGAAGCTGGTGGGTAATAGTAAGTACAAGGAAAGATAGCTCTAATATCACTTGATCTTACAAAAGTGAATGATATTCCACAATCTCATCAAGAACAGATATCACCTTAAATATGGTATTGTGCCAACCCCAATCATTCAACATGCAACATAAAACACAAGAAAAAATGATGGATTCTTTAATTCCTTCAATAGAAACCATCCTATCCAATTTGCACATACCTACAACTCCTCGTGTGCTCAAATCCACATGCTACTTTCATTGCGAAAGTGTGCATACTTAACTAATTGGAGTCAAATGAATGATATTCCTATCTACAATCTTAAACACATTCATTAAAATAGATAAACAATGTAAGAAACACTCAATATACACACAAGAGAGAGTCAAGATACCATTTTTTAACTTTAAGAAACCAAAATAGGAAAGCAAAAAAAAAAAAACTGTATCAATAAGGTCCACTAGTAGTGCAATTTTAGAAGCATTTAGCCTCTCCTAGACCAATATGATACCTAATTAATGCTAGCATCCTCCTACTTGCAAACACTCTTTCCAACCAAGTGCAATAACAAGGCATAAAATTGTTGTTCCTATGCTCGGACCAGGTCTAGCATAATCAATTAATTGAAACAAGCGTTAAAAATGCACATCTCAGCCCCCATAACTTTGAAAAATGGCAATGAATAAAAAAGATAATTACTCCCCAAATGTTCCCTCTTCTCCTCTCCATCTTTCCATCCTCCCTTCTCTAGATATTCATACATCGTCTCGTCTCCTTACACCCAAAAGCAAGACCAATAAGAGAAAACAAAGCAACACCCAAATTTGGAAAACCAACAATCACTCCTTTTGTGCATTTTTAAATAAAATGTGACTGTTTCGTCTTTCATACAACTGCTATTATGCTATGTTGCAGGGTTCGTATCCGCAGGCTCCAAACCCGGTTCGGGTACGCACTTGGTTTAGGTTGGTCTACGGGTACGTGCTGGGTACGCACAGGGTGCGCACCCAACACTGTGGGTTCGTTGGGGTTTGCAGGAACCCGGTTCGGGTTCGTTTGCGGGTACGTGCTGGGTACGCACAGGGTGCGCACCCAGCACTGTGGGTTCGCCAAGGTTCGCGGGTGCACGAACCCACAGTGTTGGGCGCGCACCCTGTGCGTACCCAGCACGAACCCGGGCGAAACCAGGGGAACCCATGGGCCATGTTAAAAAAAAAGGGCCCAAACTTGATTAAAAAACATTTATTTTTTATTTTTTTTCCTCCTAAGTTCCTAACCCTAAAACAACATTGATCATTTCATAGTATGATATTTGATCATTGATCATTTCATAGTGATGATTTCCATTGTGATAATTCAATGTGTAATGTAGAGGCAAATCTGGGAATCCATACTAAGCCATTCCAACTTTCAAATATGATTGATACACAATAGATAACTACTCAAAAATTAATATCAGACCTGTACATACTCAGAATAACCAACAAAGAGCAGATCACAGTATTCCAAAACTATGCCAAACCACAGCAATACAAACTGAGCTTATATTTGCAGCAGATACATTACATACAATGACTAGAATTGACAGCGACCTCAAAAATTTGCAGTAGATAATAGTACAACAGATAATCAGCATTACAACATTACAATCCACTCCATAGATACTAACAGTAAATCTGATAACCCAAATCTGAAACATACTACTCAATATTGGGCTGAGTTTACCAAGCATATTCAGAAATACATATTCAAACTTATTGCAAGAACTTCCTGTGTTCTGTTTAGAGCTGATGTATGAAGTTAATCCTCAAAAAATTAACAGCAGATAGAAGAAAATCTGTACTCAATCTGAGAAAAGGTTATAATCTTTTACAACTTCTTAGAGTCTATTTGTAGCAGCAAATACATTGATTTATAACACCAGATAATAGAATGAACAACAGTTACAAATAATACAATGAGTTTATAAATATCTTAGACCTGGGAATGTGTTTGCTAGGGTAAATGTATGACGAATCTTGCTCGATCAATGATCAATGATCGTGAATATTTATCTTTGGCATTTGGCATTGATCAATGATCAAGTATCATACTATGAAATGATTTAGTTTTACAATTCTGTATATTTCTCTTCTTTTCTTTTTTGTGTGTATACATATATATATATATATATATATATATATATATACACGCGCGTACCCATACGTACCCAAACCCCTAAAAAAAATTTCACGTACCCACGTATCGGGTTCTCGTATCCGCACCCGTCCCCGAACCCGAACCAGTAACTTAGCTATTATGTTTTGGCAAAATGTATGATGCCTATTTTGCCACAGAAGATGATTAGTCAACCTTAACAAGCCACTAGAGTATCCCATGACTACATAACTTTAGGAACAACTATGCGCTCCAATAGCAGTTCAACAATGACGAAGTGCTTCAACAACCCCCCAATGGTCCAGAATGTCAAAATGAGACCCAATGACAAATAAGAGAACCGATTATTTTGCTGGAAGATATTCCTGTTATTATTCATCTTTACCTACATTAATGCTTCACAATTAATATAAATCTTGTTTATGACAACTGAAAATTTTTAGTTTCAAAAGTGATCACTTTGTGTTCTATTGTTAAACGAGAAAAAATGGTATAATAAAATATTACTTACAATGATATCAATTAATTCTCTTTAATAATTCTTACTTTGTGCACATCTTATTGAAAACATGTCGCAATCTTTTCTTCCCTATTTGATTTGTAATTTTTTTTTTGCCATATTATCCAATCAATGTGGATACTATATGTAAAAAAATTACAACTTTGTGGCATGCTGAAGAGTTTTAACCATTCAAAAATCTCTGTGTGACAACATACTTGAATCTTTTCAAAAAATTACAAAGTACGCACTCTCAATGTATGCTAATAAAATCACGGGGAACCCATCTAAAGCTTATGTCAAATTGAAGATACAAAGGGATTTAACTACAAAGCTTTGGTTCTTCAAGTAATACCTTCATTTTGCTTACAAGAATTTGGAGATTCCCATATCAATCTACAGTTTCAAGATTATATTGTCCTTTCCATTAGGCAAGACCTACCTGCTCTACAGAATATCTTTTGTAGACCCGTTTGGAGCATAGGAAATGTGCACTATCCAACCTTCTCGTGTGTCTTTGAGATTGTGTCTGCTTCTTTCTTGATATTTTCAAGCTGCTTTAGAAGTATTGACTTTTGATGACTATCCATTTGCATTTCAACGTCCTTCGTCATCATTCTTAACAATTCAAAGAAGTAGCTATCACTTTTCAGGTAATGTAAAAAACCTTGGAAAGTTGTCATCCGCTCCAATTCACTCGGTTGCTGTAACAGCTGTTAGAATGACAACACATCATTCCTAGCATAGTGTCATAAGAAATTCCACATACATCTAATTTAAAGAGAAATCTGTTTTCGTAGCTTCCAACCTGGTTTAAAAGTTGTATTTCTGGACGTAGTGTCTTCCCCTTTTCATCCATGGCTACTTTGAGTGCAGTCTCTATCCGCTTTACCATGTCCTTGTTTCCTTCTTTCCTAGCCTTTCTAGCCAACACATGAACCAAATCCAACTCTTCAAAGGTTCGTTCTAAAAATAATATTCAGCATAAAAAAATGTTTAACACAGACTTGAAGGAGAACAAACACAATTGGATAGTTCAGTGTAGCGTGGATGATAACTCTAGTCTAGGAGGAAATTCATCCATTGCATTCAAAACAAATAGCTTTTTAAAGGACTCTTAAAAATGAACTTTTTATCTTCGCAAACTGAAACATTTTATGAAGCATTGATGGCCTATAAATAAGTATGTATTTGAACAGCTCTACCTCTGCATTTAAGTACATTATTTTGCTTTCAATTGAAAATATATAGTTTTTATGTTTTCCTGACTGAAATAAAAACAATTAAGAGTCTGTATTTTTGCTAATCTTGTAGCAGACGAATTTAGAAATTAAGACATCTCAAGCAACCATGGAATCTAGATGGAATTAACCAGAGTTTTCTTAAATAAACTTTGGCAAATATAGAATTTCAAGTTATTCCACTCAGACTCAGTTGATAATTTAAGTTAGGAAGAAAAAATGTTTGTTATTTTGTTATTCTATACAAAACTTTCAAAAATGCTTGCACAAAGTTTCCATGTTTCTGGAAATATCATCTAAGCTAGACCAGAGTTTACTATCTATCCTCTCGTAAGTTTGATTATATATCCTTCAATATATTAAATGTTTGAGTGACCACCCGTAGCATTAAGATCTATTGAAAATAAGAACATGAACAAAGCAAACTATAAAAAATCCTAGCAACATCTGTGATCTTGATCCAGAGACTGCCTAACATCTATCATAAAACAAACAGCTCTCATTCAATTGAGAGAAGAGAGAATCAGCAACCCTTTTTAGTGGCCTACCAATTATGTATTGAAGTGTTAGCTTGCTCGTATCAAAGTTTTAGTTTCTCTCACTTGGTTGGCGCTAGAGTACCGAGTTTATGCCTTCCAGATAATTAGAGAAATTCCCTATGAGTGTTTTCTAGGTCCAGACTACAAATAAAACCTACCCAAGAACACTGTCTGCTATTTAATAAGTTTTCTGGCTTCCACCAAGACGAAATTAATTTGCTTTAAGGCCTCACCAATATATAGAAAGCAACCTCCAGGGACTCCAAGTCACACAAGATGTGTTGGATGCTAAGTCTAAGACAATTCCATTATTTGTCCACCGCATAGAGAACGTTAGAACCTTGTTCCCACTCCAGCAAGGAGATATAGATTCTTCCTCATTGGGGCTTTGAATGTTGCCTCCATCTGATTCTTAGGTTTATGCCTTCATTTACTTGAGTCACTTGTTCATCCATCTTTTATCCTCCCAAGCGACTAGATCTTCAATATCCAGCTTTTCATATTGTACTTTGTCCCAAATGAATGAAATCAGACAAAATTAATAAATCCATAATATTGCTGCCGCCATCTGTAGTCTCTCCTGATATGTGTACTTCAATAATTCAATTCATGGTCATGAGGATGTTTAATCGCTATCTTGCTAGTTCTAGAAGCCCTTTGTGTGTACTTCAGATTGTATTTCTGCCTTATACATTTGGCCCTATCAACCTGCAATTGCTGCTAAAGTCAACGTGGACCATCTTTTCTGTCAGTGGTAAGCAACATTTGACACAGTACTAATACTGTGCTTGCAACCATTGGTCTTTGCCTTCTTCCTGTGTGCTCTATCTATCCTCCGTCACCCACAAAAGTTGATTTTCTTCATGCTAAAATGGTGCCCATGCAAATACATAATGACCTTGGAGAGTGCAGTAACTAAGATTCTTGTTAAGGCTTGCCTGTATTTTTATCACTGGCTTCAATCAGGCCAAGCTCCCAGGATCAGGAACGGGGGGGGCAAAAAAACAGAACAGCAGAAAAGAAAGAGCAATGGTGGGCAAAAGAGAGCATGGCATGGAAAGAAACAAAGAATATGAAGAACACATAACTTGGGAGCATTTGAATACCTTGAGAGCAGTGGAAGCAGAACCAAAGCAGGAAATAAATATAAATGTACAAGTAGTAAATAATTTGTGTAATAATCACCCTTAATTTTTTTTCAAAAACTTGTTAGCTCAAAACAAAATGAAATGGCAAACACTTCCTTTCCACTTTTTGATCACCAAGTTCTTAGTGTGGGTGAGGTGAGAGCATACAGTGTAAGGGATTATAAATTCTTTTGAGAATAAGAAGTTGAAAGTAGTATCCACTTATTCAGTGGGGTTAGCCAATACTTCCACTTTTAGTGGGAAAGCTTATAGCCTTATACAATAGTGAAAATGCAAGCAAGCTCTTCCACTTTTCAGTGGTGAGTGAATACAACAAGAAAAAACAACTCTCGCACTTTTCAGCGGTGAAATAACACAATAAACTAGAGCAACTCTTCCGCTTTTCAGTAGTAAGTAAGATCCAATAAGCCACTTATTCAATGGGGTGAGTAACAACAAAATACCAAGAGCAGCTCACTGGTGGTACTTGTTGATGTTTAGCAGCTTCGGGCTCAATTCTTCCAACCTTGGATGAAGACATAAATTTATTTATTTGTGATAATGGCAACATATCTCTAAGATGGCCGACCTTCCTTGTAATTATTATTTATTATTTGTAATTATTTTTTTATGGTGGCCGACCTTGTCCTTGAAAATGTGCGAACCCTCTAAGCAACATGTATATATAGAAGGTCACTTTCTCTCATTTGTGCATCAAGCAAGTTCGATCTCCTTCTTCTCAAGTGCAGATCCTTCTATCTAGTGCGAATTTCTTCTAAGGAAGATTGTGAGTCCATTCAAGTGCAGATTGAAGGGTAGACTATTAGTTTGTTTTACAGTCATTGCTGGTGCTGATTATTGGCCTTGTGTGTGGCCTCATTGTAAAGAGACTTGTTGCCATTACTTATATATATAAGAGATATATTTGTTGCTGGGTTTTTCTCCCTAAGAGGGTGGTTTTCCCAGGGTATATGCTGTGTTATTGTGTCTGATTTTAAATTAAATTATGTCTATCTAATCTGATCATAAAAACTAACAGTACTACCCCTCAATGTTACAATGTTAGCTCATTTGAAAACTTCAAAATTCAAGATATGCATTTGTTGTTACAAGCATGATCATGAAAGAAATTGGTAGAATATCCCCACATGTATCACAACATCAAAGAACTAACCACCCATCATGGAATTAATAAATATACCTCAAAGATTGACAAATAAGTGGCTGGTGCAGGTCTGAAAAAGGTCTGAAACCCTGCTGTTACAGTCTGGACAGCGAGATATAAACTCAAAAAACTTCACCAAATCACTCCCACACACACCCACAATGAATGCAAGCTCAAAGATTGGCAAATAGATGGCTAGTGCAGGTCTGAAACTCTGTTGTTATAGTCTGGACAGTGAGAGATATAAACTCAAAAAACTTTACCAAGTCACTCCCACATGCGCTCACAATAAGTGCAAACTATAACCATATTTCCAAACAGCTATGAGTGACTTATCCCATCATCAAAATAGTGCCCGAAAACCAAAACTGAAACTTCAAAGCATTTCCAATGGTGACTCCTAGCTGGAATCACACCACAACCTGAATATCTTGCAATTCCAAAATTAGAAATTTCTGAGGGATTTCGTCTTCAAAGATCGAAGAGAACCAAAGCCATTTTGGCAACATAACATTATCATTCTTCAACATATTCAAATGAGCCCCCAACACCTCCTTTTATAGATTTTTTTGTTGCTTTTTCGAAAAAGCGCTTTCTGTTTTTCTATGCTGAAAAAGCTTTTTGCTTTTTGTTTATTTTTCAAATTTTTTTTTTCTTTTTTGGCTGCTTTTTCCAAAAAACATTTTTTGCTTTAAATTAAATAATTCATTATGAGCAAACATTTAATCATTTCTCAACATTAGACAACATTAGTGAAATATTAATTAACTTAATAACTCACTAAGTTGGGGAAAGTACTGCAACATCATCGAAATCCAATTTTGACCATACCTTGATGAAATTGAAGCAGTAGGAAGATGATTGAAATCAACTTGGCGACTTTCTAAAAATAGTCTGCTCCTTCAAGAAGTTTGGAGAGCACCCAAAAGGTCTGAAACCGATTTCGAAAGCATCAAAGGGCTCCAACAAACCAATTGAACTCAAACCCAAGAACAATTGCTTTGCAAGACTGATCAAATGCCTTTCCAAGAATTTTGGAGTTCTCCCTAACTAAACAATTAGCCTTCAGAAGACTTGGAAATTGGCTAAATGTGTAGGAATTGGCTATGTGCCAAAAGGGGACATTACAATTTGAAAGAAAAATCTTTGATTAGTTGATTCGTTGGACTTTGGACAGTAGGCAACATTGCCACAATAGTAAAAGGGAAGTGGGAGGAGCCAAACATCTAGATACACTTCCTTGGTAGGGATTATTTCAAGGCAACATTCAGTTTGGAAGAAGAAAAGAATGGCATTGAAGAAGGTATCCTTGGTTTTTCTGAACTACAGAACTATTCTTAAAAACCTAGGCTCCTCACCTTGATCTCCAAAAGAAGAAATCCTTACTACCCTAGTCTCATTGTAAATGTTACCCCCCTATTCTCACTGTGAATGTTCAAACTCTTGCCTGGATACTGAGATCCCAGAACATTGGATAAATTTGGATTGGATTTTGTTGGGCCAATTTATATATCTGAGTGGAAAGATGATATATGTACATTATCTTTGACACTTGAAGCAAAGGTACATTCAAACAACTCAACAAAGAGAATCAGCAAAATTCTTGTAAAAACACATTCTAGCTTGGTTCAAGTATCCATAAATGATAGGTAAGGACACTCCATGAACCAAGTGATAATTGTAATGTCCCCACTTTGGAGGTAGTTTGATTTAATTAATTTAATTAATTAAGTTGTCCAAAATAATGATTTTTCAAGTGGATGACTAATTAATTATTTTAATTAAATTAAAAAGTGGTATTAAGTTAATTATTTATAAAATTATCAAATAAAATAAAAATTAAAAGGTAACTTTATATTTAATTAATTTAATAAGGTGACTTAAATAAAATATTAAATCATAAAAGTCACTTAAGTGAAATAATAAAATAAAATAAAATAATATTCCTTCTAGAAGGTGACTTGGGAAAGTTCTAGAAGGAGGCCAACCTCTTGAGGAAAAAGTATAAATAGACATCATGGGCTTCATTCTCAGCATCCAGATTTGTTGTTTATGTTGATGTTTGTTGTTGATGTGCATTGTGGAGCCTAGGGTTTCTGCAGTTGTCACAGTTGGCCATTGAGAATGAAAACTCTCAATTGGTAGGCAATTTTGAGGGTGTGAAATATCATTTGAATTATTGCAGTTGGGAGGAAGATACTTTAGTCTTCCATTTGTGTTTCATTGTGAAATATATTTGAGTACAATAGCTGATGTATTATTGTACTTTCTGAATAAGGGTTTGGATTCTACACAGCAGTTGAGGTATTGCTGGGTTGATCATTTTATTGAGCCAATTTTGCATAGTTCGGTTGGAGCAATTAGGGGAGACATTTTGATGTTGAAAAGTCTTCATTTATTTGGCATTCTAGGAGGTCGATTTGCATTTGGAAGAATCAGATTTGTATTATCAGACTTTCAGTTACTCATTCCAGCTAAGAGAGAACCACGATTTTACATAAGTCATCATCATTGGGCATAGATTCCACTTTGTGCTTGCAGCGCTCACACAAGGAAGGGTTTTTGATGATATTTGTTGCACTCTAAGGAGATTAAAGGCTGTGACAATTAATTACAGAAGTCTGATATCAAGAGGCATTGCACCTTCTCCTGGAGTCCACGTTTTTGCTTGTGGAGGCCTCATATCTCATCAATTTTTCATAAGGGTTGGTACACTTCATTGCTAGAGGCTAGGCGTTCATCATAAGTAGGAGGGAGCAACAATAATTAAGGTGGATAATTTCATGTTTGGCACAGCAGCAAGAAACAGGGGCGGCAATCTTCAAGAGAGACGATTTTGATCTAGGAGGGCATATAAAATCCCAATAAATACATGGAAGCATCGTTGGATAGCTAGGAGGTTGGGGACTACACCATAGAAGCCAAAGCCATTGTAAGCAGGGGGAATCAAACATATTTGTGCTGGCAGCTATCATTCCCAGGTTTCTCTTATCAATCTATATTAATAAATCCATTGTATTAATTTCAGTCTTAGAGGGTCATTCATAGTTATATCATTGCAAAGAAGCATAAATTGCATTGTCTTAGTGGTTAGCATGCTGATAAAAATAATGTAATCAGACTCTTATAATTTCTGAGAATTCATGGTGTATGTATGTGAGCCAAAAGTCTTGGCCTTCAAATTGTTACCATTGAAAGGGAGATTGCATTCCAATAAAGATATCAGCATTTGGAAGTTATTCATGATTGTCTTATACATTTCAGTATCATTTGTTTCAGCTCAATAGAATGTTTGCCAAGTGTTTGGCAAAATGTCAATAGGCTATAGGAATTATTATCAGCAAAGTAGTTGCATACCAACTGTTTGACAAAATACCAGTTGGCTGTAGGTGCATGTTTTCTCATATATAAGCATCGTAAAAGATGAAATTAAGTCATTGATGCATCTAGGATATAGTTTAGACATTCTAGTATTGCATTTTAAGCAATTGGAGTACTTTGATATCATCTACAAGCATTTTATCAACCTGATAACTCAGACCAGCAAGCTGGAAGTTTGCATATGAATTGCTTGATGATATTCCTTGAGCTCTCTATCAGCATTTTGAGGTCAGTTTGAGCTAGGCTCATTACAATAATAAAAAATTAAATAAAGAAATCATGATCAACCACCAGAAATCAAGTCCTTACTAGATGAGGGCATACAAGAAGTAAAGCTTCCAAGATGATTTCATTTATCTTCCATGTAAAATCTTCCAAGATGATCTCATTAATATTCTAAGTAAGCTCTTCCAAGATGGTTTGATAAATAATCAATTTAAAACATGGGATAGCTCATAAGAACCAAAGTAGCATTAATCGAGATTGGGATTGACTGAACAAACCAAAAATATAATTGTAATTCAATTACTTGAAATTTAATCAGAAATACATCAAGAAAATGAAAAATGTAATTTTTTTTTAAAAGTAGGGGAAAAGCTGTGTTTTTTTTCATCTGGTGCAGCCCAAAACAACTTTTATGTTTTGCTTTCAAAGTCATAGTGGTAGGTTGAGGCTACAACCCCTAGTGGGGCTTAGAGGCAGCAGCCTAGTGGTATCCAAGGGAAACACCCCTGGCACATTCCCAATTAAAGCCTTTGAGACCACAATGACCTTCATGACAGATCATTTTTCATAATGTTATCAATTTTAACTAAGCTCCAAACCCTCAAAAGATGCGAGCATCAAGACCATAAAACAGAAATTAGGCCCTAACTAAATGAGAATGGAACAGATATTTGCAAAAGAATAGCACCCTAGAGTGTGCCCTAATCGATCAATGCTTGGCTACTTTAGCAAAGTTCACATCTGCTCTGGAAAAAATCAAATCTACACTATAAAAATGAGGGTCAAATGGAAAAATCAAGTGCCTTATAGGCAAATTGACAGCATTGCTAAAACTGTAAATTAATTGTGATTTTTTCAAACAAACACAAAGAAATCATGATTTCCAAACAATTTGCACTCAAATCAACTATAATCACTCCAATGTTTGTGCCACCAATCTCAAGAAAAAACTAACAATCCAACCTGAATTAGATTGTTGGCATGCGCAAGCCACAATTATGCTACTACGAATAGAACTAAGGGTGCAGTCCAATGAGGGGTGCTTCAGGATCTATTTTGAAGGAGCAGGGGTTCCCATGAACCAAAAAATAAATGCTACCTGATTAATTAAGATCTTTTCCTCAACAATAGCAGCCCCTACATTTTAGTTTGAAAATTTAAGCAAGTGCAAATGGGGTGGGGCTAGAAATTACCCCACTAGCTTAGGCTTTTTTTCTGCCACTTGTCAATCCTATGGAGTCTTTCGATTCCAACCAATTAATTTTTATTTTATTTTATATTTATTTACTCTATTGAATTCAATATGCAAAATAATAAAATTCATGAGACCACCAGCTTCTAAAATGTAGGAGCTTAAGCTTTGCTTTGTAGGAGTGATTAAGGGGTGCTCACCATAGCTGCCTAGAACTGCAAATGGTGATTTCTGAGTGTCTCAAACCTGCTGCAACTCTGTTTCAGAGTTATTTCAGGCCTTCATATGCTACATTGTTGAGGTATATTTGTATTGCATCATTTGGGTGTTTGTTTCCTGAGTTGGGAATTCATTTTGGGTGTTTATCTCATCTTCATATCACATTAATTTTGTAACAACAGTATGTATCTGATTGGAATGAATTTGTAAGAGCTAATCATGTAACACTAAGTGGTAGTACCACCAGTGCTCTTGCTCTTGTTGCTTTGATTTACTACTCACCCCACTGCATAATCGGTTATTGTACTCACCCTACTAAACAAGTGGTTTCCTGGCACTCGCTCACCGCTGAAAAGTGGAAGATCTTGTTTACATTTCATTATTATATTAGCTTTCCCACTGCAAAGTGGATGTGCTCAGCTTACCCCACTGAACAAGTGGTTGTCACATTCAACAGCTTAGTTTCTAATGTAATCCCTACACCGTATGCTCTCACCTCGCCCACACTGGGAACTTGGTGATCAAAAAGTGGAAGGAGGTTGCTTAGCTTTACTTTCTGTTTTGGAGCTAACAAGTTTTAAATTTCAAAAAAAAAATTAAGGGTGCATATTACAATGTAAGTTGTGTTGATTGTGTCTTTTTTTCTATTTTTTGGTAGAATGGTTGTCATCGTGGCAGCTTGTGGGGGTCCACTGGACCCCCATTTGTTGTCTTTTAAATATGTGATCAATAGCAATGATTCTTCTACCTCAACTCATGGAAATGTTGTCATTTTTTACTGCATGCAACTCAAGATGCTTCTGTTAATATACTATCAAGAGTTCACTCTAAATCCAATGGGTGTTTGGAGAAAAGTTCAAATTTACCTGTTTTGGAATTCGAGAACCCTTGCTGAAGATGTTTGGTATTTGCCAAAGCATGCCCTTATTTCAAATTTATGGGACTATAAAATTCTCTGTCTTTTTTAGAGAACTGGTTCAGGAAGAACTAGAATCCTAAAGGAGACATTGAAATCATCCTGGCGGCTAATAGATACCTTTTTGTGTTGTTTTCCTGAATGGCTGATTGAAATTAAACTTTCGAAGGAGGCCCATATTTCATATCCAATTGGGATTATTCATCAAACCTTGGCATGTACGGTTCAACCTAATGGAGGAGATGCCTTCAAGGATTAGTATGGGTTCTTCTTCCCTGACTCTCGATAGAGTTTTGGAGGGGAAATATCCTGCAATTGATTGCAAGAATTATTTGGAAACTCTTGGGTCCTTCTAGACAAACTCTGGATAGGAAAATTGCTTCTTTTGCCTGCATTTGTGTGGAAGTCAATTTGAACAAGCTAATCCCTAAATCATTAGAGATTAGGACAGGCAATATGAATTAGATACAACAGATTGACTATGAAGCTTGGCCATTTTTGTGTCGTGTGTGTCATGAATATGGCCACCTTCAGAGGAAATGCACAAAAGTTAGCTCTCTATCATCCCCTCCCGGTTCAGAATCACAAGCTCCTAATCTAAAAGCGAAAAGTAAGAGCTCTATCAATTCTGAGATGCTTGATTCAAATGGAGTCATCCATGTGAAGTCTCACCCTAAGTTGAAGCAAGATAATTGTCATAACAAAGTTGCACCTAAAAGGATCTATGACAATAGATCTAATATGTTAGAATCTTTTGAGGATCCAAACTTTATGGAGTAAGAAACTAATAGGGTTAGTCAGGACATGCATTTCCATGACCCTAGTATTAATTCTATTCCAAAGCCTTCTTCAGATTACAAGGGCCCTTTAAAGAAGGGGAAGTTCATGTTTCTACCCTCTTGGTGGGTAACAAAGAGTTGCAAGAAGATCTAGAGCTACAAGCTTCAAGTTTTGTCTCTGATCCTATGTCATATGCTCAAATAGTGTCAAATGAAGAAGAGGGTATTCCAGATCCTTTGCAGGAGATCGAGACCAGAGAAGATGGTAAGAAGGCTCATGTTGTGTTGGGCCTTCAATAAAAAAACATTAAGAAGGCTAGTACTAACAAAGTGTCCAAGGTAGGAAGGCAGAAAGATCATGAAAAGGCGAAGCTAATAGGGGACTCTTTGGTGGATTTGGAGTTATCAATACTCTAGACTCTCATTTTTCAAATCCCCCAAAATGAAAGTGATTTCTTGGAATGCAAGGGGTTTGAGTAGCATACCTAAACAAAAGGCTACTAGAGACCTGGTTTGGGAACACAGACCAAACATTGTGTTCATTCAAGAAACTAAGCTCCCAGTTAAGGATATAGGTAACATAGTTGCAACGATTTGGAGAGGAGGGAAAAGTCTTTGTATTGGTGCATAGGGCCCTTCTGGAGGTTTGGCATGCTTTTGGGACCCTCGCAACATAACTCCGTATTGGTGGTCTGGCAACAAAAATTCAATCTTTGTGGTGTTCTCAAGCTTTGACTCTAGGGCTTCTATTCTACTCACTAATGTTTATGCTCCCATGATTTTCCAAGTAAGGTCTTGCTCTGGTTTCATATTAGACTAGTTCGATCTATGACAATTTGTTTTCCTTGGATTATAGCAAGTGATTTAATGCCATCTCTAGTTTGGATGAAAAATGTGGGGGTATTGAGTGTTTGGGACCAGATTCTACTTTGTTGAGGGATAACATATTTGCCTAGATTTGATGGATGTGAAGCCAAAAAATGGAATTTTCACTTGGAACAATAGAAGGTGTGATGCAAACTCTTTTTAGAAAGGCTTGATAGGTTCTTGTATCTGATTTTTGGCTTGGTGATATGTGGATGTATTTGAAATTCTTGGGTGGAGAGGATCTAATCATTGGCCCATTTGTTTATGCTCCTCGATTTTATCATATACAAAAAAATCCTCCTTTCAAATTTTAGCTTATGTGGCTTCGAGATAATGATCTATATAGATTTGTGGAAAGCTGATCGATGAAGGGGAAGCCAAGTTTTGGCACAGCCATGTACTCTTTCTTCAAACGTCTCCAATTTGTGAAGTACAAGCTTAAAAAATGGAACCAGTCCACCTTTAGTAACATTTTTCAAGTCAAAAAGTGCCTTCAAGTTATTTTGGAGAAAGTAACTTTCCAAATTAAAGACAAGGGCATGACTAAGGATCTTTTGAGGGCTAAGTCCACGCTTTCTAAAGAGCTAGCAGAATTGGATCTTTGTGAAGAGATTTTTGGGAAACAAAAATCTCAAATTGATTGGCTGCAAGAGGGGAATGGAAATACTTCTTTTTTCCACAACTCGATCAAAGAGCGCAAAACTAGAAATGTTATTGCCTCTCTCACCTCGGCTGCATGGGATCTTCTTACTTCATTTCAAGACATTTCCAATGAAGCTATCGAGCACTTTTCCATTTTGTTTAATGAGCAGGGGTTGCAAGATTCAGATAATGAGAGACTTATTATTGATTGTATTCCTCTTTTGGTTTCAATTGACATGAATAGATCCGTTTTAGACCCTATATCGATGGAGGAGCTTAAGGCGATTGTGTTCCCAATGAAGGGGAAGGCCCCTAGGCATGATGGATTTCCCATTGAACTTTTTCAAGAATTTTGGGAAATTTTAAAATATGACCACCTAGATGTGGTTCGGAATTCTTGGCCAATAAGCAATTGCTTAAAGTCATTAACTCTACCTTCCTTGCTTTAATTCCGAAGAAATAAGGTGCCAATTCCCTTGACTTTTTTCAGCCCATTGCCCTCTGTAATGTCACTTACAAAATTATTACAAAGCTTATGGCAAAGCGCTTGAAAGAGGTTTTGACTATTCTAATTTCTCCTAAGCAAGGTGGGTTTGTGAAGGGTCACTAGATTTTGGATGCTATTCTTGTGGCAACGAGGCTATTCACTCAATGTCTATTTCGAAAGAAAAATCTAGATTCATAAAATTGGGTTTGTCAAAAGCTTATGACAGAGTTAGTTGGTCTTTTCTTCAACACATTTTACAAGCTCTTGGGTTTTTCTAGACTGGATCGAGTGGGTTATCAGTTGTGTGACTTCTTCATCTTTTGTTGTGCTAATCAATGGTATTCCCTCATCTCTGTTTTTTTTGCATCTAGAGGTCTCAAGCAGGGAGATCCTTTGTAAACTTATTTATTTTAACGGTTGAGGGTTTAGGAAGGCTACTAAGAAGGTTTCAAATAAGTGGCCGTATTGAGGGTTGGTCCTGGTCTGGGAATTCTATTCGTAATCCCATCTTCAGTTTGCTGATTACTGCATTGATTGGGCTAGCTAGGGTTGAAGAGGCAATTAACTTCAAGAAAGCTTTCGATATCTATTTATCTGCTTCGGGCCAATCAGTCAGACTTTGCCCACTTTTTAAAATCTTTTTTAAAAACACTAGTCGCATTTAGAAACAAATTATCACAATATCATCCCATAATTATCAATAAAGATCCTCGTAGGCTTGCAGAGAAACCAAACCCAGCAAAATAACCTAAGTGCAATGAAATAGAATACCATTTCCATGAAGGCAGATGACATGGCGAAAAATTCTTCTGTGAAAAAATCCACATTCTTCTCGGCAATCACCTGCGGATTCTCCGCCTTGAGAAGCTCCGCCAAAAGTTCTGTCGTTTTCTTTTGAAAACTACTCATTTCCGCCACTCTATCTGCACATACACTCACAAGATTTACTCCACCACTACTCCAAAAACGCTAAAATATAATATAGAAATAATGTGACACTAAAAGCGGGAAGAACGATACTCTGTTGGTTTACCTATTTCTGAATTTGTGCATTTTACTCTAGATTGTTTTGTCGCAGGTAATTTGAAAGCAACGCTAACATGTCTGGCTGTTGACCAGTTAAATCCTGCATCCCACCATCATGTTCGTGAGTTTCGAATCCCAGACCAGTGGAGACCAAAATAAACAGCATAAATTGCTTAAGTAGTCACTTAGACGAGAACAGGAGACAGAAGGTGTGAAATTTGTTCGAGCAGATGGCGCGATTGCTGTCCGACAGAAGAACGCAGCCATTACTCGAAGAACCTTATCCGCGTCTGTAACAAAAAAATGTTTCCTTTAATTTCTGGTGAGTCATCAATGAATGGTTTGTGCGGAATCTTCGATTACAATTATATCTCGGAGTCGTCTGCATCAAGTCTTCAAATTAAACGCTTATTCTGACAAGCAAATCTCTAGATTCTTTAACTAAACCAAATCGAGTTTCATTTCCATCTCTAAACCTAACTATTCCTCGGTACCCCTAGGTGCTTCTTTTCTTTTTATCGTAAATATTTCTCAAAACAATCTTTTGGATCTTGATAAGTAGGAGGTATTTTCTACAGCGTGTCAAATTGTGATATTGCTATCAGGATTCAACTGTGTAGTTTGGAGTCAAACTCATTGACCCATGTTTCATGAGTAGTGGTTCGCAAGAAAATTTGTATCCTTTCTCTCAAAGACTCAAGGGCATCTTTCTTGACTCTAGAGTCTATAAGATTGTATGTTCTTGTAGCACCCCATACATAGATGAAATGGGTCGCTCTTTCAGCACTAGAATCAAAGAGCATGGCGTTGACATCAAACACGAGTGTGTCCACAAATCAGCCCTATCCGACCACTCCTCTTCAACTAAACAACATATATGTCTTGAAAGAATCCAAATCCTTTTGAAGACAACTTCTTCAAGAAGAAACTGAAATAAGCCATCAAAATCAACAACCATCCCCATAACCCGAATCATGATGAGGGATGGAGTTTAAGTTTGTCCTAACACCCTTTGTTAGCCAACTTGAGAACCCATCATCTCCCCCCTAAATGTTAATCTTGGTTCCCCCTTCCCCCCTTACCTCTTTCTCCCTTTCTCTATCTTTGTTCTTTTCTCCCTCCAATTGTTTGTGTTGTCCTACCTTTGTGTTTAGGGTAGTGCTCCTGGTTCCTTCCTTCTTGCTCAATTAGTTGCTTGCCTTTTCTTCTTTTTTGTCTTTAGCTTCTTGTTGTTGTTTGGTTTAGCATCTTTGTTTTTCAGTTTTTGTCATTTTTTTGCTCCTCTCTTTAGCTTAGTAAATGAGACTAATACAAGAGTGTAAAACCAACTAAATTAATTATCATACTATATTACAATATGATAATTGCTATGGGTGTTTACTCTCTTATATTTGTCTCGTTCTCTTTTTATCCTCGTAGCCTTCTTTGGCTCTCTTTGTTTTTCTTTTTAGATTTCAAAATTTTGTTGAATGGTGTTTTGGTTTTTGCCCTATTTTGTGCTCTTATTGTTGTTATATTAATATACCCACTAAATTGATTTAGTCGATATATTAACTATTTGTTAAGTTATTTTTAACATTTTTGATATTTTAAAAAAGAATAACATTCTTTAACAATTTAATAGCAACTTAGCATTTTCCTTTTTAATTTAATAACAAAATTATTTTATGTTTTTTCCTATTAAAATAAGAATAATAATAAGAAAAATAACAACTTAGAATAAAAGAATACAATAAAAATAATAATAGAGAATAAAATAAGAATATATTAATAATAAGAATAAGAATTAAAAATGGCCCATGTATCGCTGAGCGTACAATGTCTATGCCAGGATGGCTAGATTGGGTGCATGGGCCTGTACACTTGGCGCTTGAGAAAGCAACTCATTTACTCCTCCCACGAATGGAGTGAAGGTAGGTAAGCAGGATGTAACATGCTCATTCCTTGAAGAGGCTAGTGGAGATGGAGGTGATTCAAATGTATGAAATTGAAGTGATTTGGGATTTTCCCAAGATATGATATGAAAGGCCAGGACATCCAGATGCTTCTCCTGAGCTGCAGAAGTACACTCATTCAATTTCCTTAGGACTAAAGACTATGGAATGCTAGAATTTTTGTGTGAATTAATGGCAAGACTGATGCATATGCGTTGGTTTATGCCTGAAAGGACAAAATTGAATGATGTTGGCGACCGACGTTTAATGCGGGACCTGTTCTCCCTTCTATTTATGGCACATTCGATGGAAACCAAAGGCACCAAAATGGACACTCCGGTGAAGTTGTCAAGCTCGAAGAAGGAGGCTGTATTTTGTGGTGTAGTTTTGGATAAATGGTTGAAGAATATATGTCGCAATAAGGACATTTTGTGCATAGAGGTTGTGAAGATGGTGTTGGGAAGGGCGTACTGTGTCTCCAAGAATTGAACGAGGGCCAACTCAGACATCTCCTCTAGGTTTTTGGCATCACTGTTGGATTTAAACTTACCCAAGGAAAGATGTTTGCTCCTACTTCGCTTGGTGTTTAAGGGTTTGATTTTGGTGGGTGATATCAACATTGTAGCGATAGCCATGCTCAGTGTTGGCCTCCCCTAGCTAGATGATGTGGAACGGATGCTCGACCAGGGTGTGGAAGTTGATTGGCATCCCTTCATACTGGACATCCAAGGTGAAGCTCTACAGCACCATAGGCGCTAAGCGTTCGCCGGCCATAAGTTTCTAAGCAGACGGCTGGGGTTGGATGCAGTAATTGGGTTGGACTAGTGCCATGCTTTCGCCAACTTGGTTGGATCTGGGAGGTTTTACGATGACCTGTAAGGGATTAGCGATGAAGTTTTTTGTTTGAATTACATGATGATAAATTGGGCTTTCTCTGTTTTCTGCCAGTGCAGGGCATAACGCCATTTTGAATGTAATGAACCCTTCGGGGTATACACTGTAATTACATTTTTGATAATCAATATATCTCGCAGCTATGCTTCCATTTCCTATATAAAAAAAATGAATAAGAATTAAAAAAAAATCTATTAAAAATAATAATAAAGAACAAATTAAGAATAATAATATTAGAATAAAATTGTGGGAGGTAGGGTGGGCGTCCCTCCAGTCTAGCAGAGGGAGGTGGCGTTGGATGCCACGTTGGTCGGTGGTTGGGGGTGGGTGTTGAGTTGGCGTTCCGACTGGCTAAAAGTTTTTAGCTCTTTTTTTGAAGTGGTTTAGGCATGTGTAAAAGGACATTTGTGGTTATTCTGCCAAGTTGTGTGAGGTGGGCTATTAATGGTGAGGTGATCCTTGCATACGAAAAAGCTTTTAGCTCGTTGGTGGTGTACCATTCGCTACATTTGATGGCAGCTTGGTAATATGGACTCGTCCTTTTAAATGATGGTTTGGATCTTTCTTTGGTGTTTTTTTCCCCCTTGCAGGTGGCTATGGATGTCGCAAGTTGCTTTCTCTCTTGTCTGAGGCTTTCTACGTTGGGTTCAAGATGGTGAAGGGGTCAAAGTTTGTGGTGGAAGTCTCTATGATGAGCCTTGCTCCTTTTGGGGCCGACACACCCATCTCTTTGTAGTCATTGTCACGACAAACCTTGTTCAGAGAGGTTATGGATCAAAGGATCAAGCGTATTTTTCTCAATTATGAGTCATTGGTGTTGGTAGCAGTTAAAATGGTGTTGGGTTCATCCCATTTGGAGAGTAAGGAGTATGGGAGGGAAAATCTACATGTTTCCTCCCGTTTCCTTGCTTCGCTTTTGGACAATCTCGTCCCGAAGGCTGAGGCTAAAAGTTTGTTGGTCAATTTGTTCCATGGAGACCTGGTGGAAGGTGTGGACGCGGTGTTAAGTGCAGTGCTTGAAGGTAGATGATGTATGTGTTCATGTGATCTGGAGCGGCTTCGATCAGAGGACACAGTCAAAATTTACCCATTTCTCCTGGATTTGCATGGGTCGGGTTTGATGAGGCATAAGACGTTAGTGGCAGTTGTGGTTATTTTTCTAAAAAAGTATTTTGGTTTGATGATAGTTGATGATGAAGGGTAGTAGGAGGAATTCAAAGACTTTTCTCATTTGAATAAGTTTCTGTAAGGGGATCCTTGGTGGTGGTTTTTTGGTTTTGCACGACATGAAGTTTTTTTGTTTATCGTTGGCGGTTTGGGTTGTTTGTAACTATTCATGGCCTTTCTTTGCATGTTTTGGTTGGTATTAGTGGCCTCGGTCTAGTTGGGTACTCTAGTGGAGGGTGTTCAGGTTACTTGTTGACGGTTTGATGATTTTTTTGTTATTTTCATATTCCCTGCATAGCAAACGCTTGTATTTCTGGTTAAGTTTTAATATAATAATTAGTATCTTGTGTATTAATAATATATATATATATATATATATATATATATATATATATATATATATATATATATATATATATATATATATATATATATATATATATGAATAAAATGATCTATTTTATAATTTTAAATTATCTATAGCTTATTCTTAATTTAGAATAAACAATAAATAATTAAAAAAAATTACTTTCGGGTGATCCCACAATAGTGGTTTACAATTTTGGCCAAACTGGACACCGAAATATTTTTAAACTAAATCTTCACTTTCGGGCACCTATAGCAACTAAACCATGAGGAATTTGAAGATGATGTAAACTAGAGTTCGTGAAATTTTGTCTATAGATTCTAAATATATTTTTTTCAAAATTTTTGGAATCGATTGCACTTTTTCCATCTCCCTCGAAAACTAGTTTTTTAGAAAACAACATTTTTAAAAAGTGACGCTCACCGTATAACGCATAACTTTTTTTCCATGAAGGATAAAATTCTAATTCTTTCAAATTTAGATTTGCAACTCTGATATCTAGTGCTTCCACTTGGTTAAAATAGTTTAATTGAATATTTTTTCTTTAATCAAGTTTTGAATTCAAACCAATTATAATTCAAACATAGCGATGTATAACGCGTAACTTTTTTTGAATGTATCGAAATTCAATTTTTTTTGTTAGATCGAGGACTTCAATATCTAGTGCACTAATATTTTTAATTTTTTTTAATAATCTGCTATTTTTCCACATGTGCGAATAGAGAGCTTGATTTTTGGTGAAAAACCTACATTCACGAGAAAAAAAATAAATATAATAATCAAATTAAATTTATTTAAAATTATACTTTTTGGGAAGCTTATAATAACGACTATATACTTGCAAAAAATATATTTTAAATGAATTCATTTGATCCCCCAAAAGGTAAATCAAAAGTGGTTTTTTATCAGCATTTTGATAGGTGTAAAGGAGACTCTGTTATAGGTATGGTTTAAAACTAGCGGGGTTCTATCCAAGAGGGTTTGATTTAAGGTAGTTTGATCAAACCCTCTTCAATTGGAATTCTTTAAATGGAACTTTTCAAGGCTTAAATCATTATATTTTCTAAAAATATGTGATTTCAGCAAAAATCAGTTCCTCCCATAAATTGTAAACCACTATTGTGGCAGCACCGTGCATCAACTTGGGTATTCTATAGCTACCAAGTCAATGAAATCCAAAAAGGATAAGAAATTTCCTGTGGTCTGATGGGAAAGGAAAAAAGAAGAAGCACACCATTAGATGGGAATGGTGTTGCCTCCCGAAAGATAATGCAGGTCTAGGCCTCAAGGACTTGAAGCTATAGGGCATAGCCCTTGCTGCAAAATGGATTCTAAGGGCTCTAGTTGGCAATGAACCTTGGAAAGTCTTGGTGCGCAATAAGGTCCAAAACATGCTAAATCTTGGAAGATGCTTCCACTGTGTGACATCCTCATGTGTGACAGTCCCATAACCCTGACTGGTTCTGTAGTCTTCAAGAGCCTTTGGAAATCTTGGGAATTCATCAAACATAAGGTCCTCTTCAAATCTCCCAATATTGTTCTTAATAATGGGGTTAGTTGTCATACCTTTAGCTCTATCTGGTGGAATATTTACCATGTTAGCAAAATCCTTGCTCTCCTCCAAGGTTGCTCAACCAAGAAGTACCAACAAGGTATCTGCACCTTTAATGACATTTTGAGCAATGGCTCCCTGCCACCTTGGAAAGAGCTTGCTGCCAGCTTCAACCTCTCACCTGCTTCCTTTAGAACTTACTCCTCCATCCTCTTTGCCTATGTTGGGACCAGCTTTCTCGCTAAGCTTGATTCCCCCTTCGACCCTGCAACTAACTTAGTGTGGCATGATGGGACCTCCCTCCCTGGTCTTAAAGCTAAAGTAATTTATAAAGACCTGGTTTCTGATACCTCTCTGATTAATCATCTTAATGTGTGTTGGGGTTTGAATCTGAGCAATAAAGAGTGGCATAATCACCTTTCAAACATTTGGTCTAATAATCTTGAACCTAAAAAAGCATGCTTTAAGTGGCTTACCATTTTACAGAGGCTTCCTTTTAAATCCAAATCCGATGATGTTGATGTTTACTCTATCTACAGAGTTCCTGAGTCTACAAAGCATATTTTGTTTGATTGTCTCTATGCAAAAGAAATATGGAGAATGTTCTATAATGGCTTAAACATTTGGGATAAAGATGATAATATTATGTGGAAATCTGTTCTTTTATTTAATAAAAAGTTGAAGCACAATCTTAAGCAATTTTGGTTTTTTCTCTCTGTGGAAATATTGTGGCACATATGGAAGGTAAGAAATGCAAATAAATTTAAAGGGAACATAAGGATCCTTATTGAGTCTTCAAAATGACTCACTTTTTTCTCTGTTGCTTCGTAGGTTCTACTAAATATAGAAGTTTCACTTCCAAAGCTTGTGGAGATGGTAAGAGGAGGTACAACTAGCATCTCCAAAAGAGAAATTAGATGTGGTCATGCATGTCACTTGAATGGTCCAAAGCAAGAAATATTCCTAAAGGCACTTGAGGAGCTTAAAAGAGAGTTCAATATCACAGTGGGGAGCCCTATAAGGCACATCAGACCTCACTGTGACAGGGCTAATGAAAATGACATTCAATCTACAATGGAAGACAACAGTGGTGGAGGGGGTTCAAATGGCAACATTTGACAACCTATCTGCTCAATATACTCTATAATTTTTGTATGTCTGGAAACTCATTATGCTAGTCTGTATACATTATTGGTTAAAATCTGTATATACCTCATAAATGCTAGTAAAAATTTGTATTTTCCTACATAAAGTGCTAATAGAATGTTGCTTATGAAACAACCACAATTGTAAAAGTTGGTTAAGGCTGATAGAATGTTGTTTATGAAACAATCACAATTGTAAAAGCTGGTTAAGACCAACCTTTTGAACTGCTCGTTGTATCTAATTGTCCACTTATTATTAATACAAAAAATAATAATTTTATTCAAATTTTTTAATAATAATTGTATTCTAAATTAATAATAATAACAATTTTATTCTTAGTTAATTAATAATAATTTTATTCTAAATAAAATTAATAATAATTTTTTAAAAACATTAATAATAATTTTATTTTTAATTTATTAATTTAGAATAAAATTAATAATAAGAATTATTTTTTATTCTTAATAATAGTTTTTTCTCTTTTTATTTTTATTTTTATTATTATTATTATTATTATTATTATTATTATTATTATTATTATTATTATTATTATTATTATTTCTCCTTTATTATTATTATTCTAAATTAATTTTTCTTTTCTTTTTTAAATTAATTTTTCTTTTTATTATTTTTTTTAATTTTTTAATTTTTCTAATAATAGAATTATCTATAATTATAATAGAATAAAATCATCTTTATTCTAATTTTATTATTTTGATAAGAATAACAATATAGAATAAAAAGAGAAGATTATTAAATTATCTATATTACTTTCTTATCTATATTCTAATAAAATTATCTTTATTTCTTTCTTATCTTCTATTTTTACTCTTTCTCTAATCAATTTATTCTTTTTCCTTTTCATAATTATTTTCTTATTATATTATTTTGCTCAATTTCTAATTATTGCATTTCATTTTTTTTTATCAATTTTACTTCTTTTCAGATTATTTAATTCTTTGTCCTTATTGTCTAGTCCATTGATCTTTTTATAGTTCTCAGGGTTGTATCCTAACTATTTCTCTTAATTTTCTTTCTCTCTAGTCAAGTCAGTGTTTTCTTGTGCCTTTCTTGGCACACAACCCCTTATCCCTCTTTTCCTTCTTTTTTATGCATTATTGGTCTACAACTAATCATTCTTATCCCTAAGCTCTCTAATTCATCATGATAGATCATGGAGTGTGATCTGAAACGTTGATGCAAAAACCATCAAGCAATTTATCTTATGGATTGTGGAAAGTTGTTATCTTTAATTATATATGTCATTTTGATTGTCCACATTTCGATCAAAAGTGTAGAGGGGATGAATTTATCTAAGCTAATTATATAAATGCATTCAATCAAAAAATAATCTACTTAGGATGGGGTCTTATGGAGGGGCTTCCTAAAAAAATCAGTGAGTGTTGCTAAGATTTTTCAAGATTATTTTAAAGTGGATGATCCCATGAATTTTGTAGTATAGTTTAAGCTTAAAAGTTTAAGATCCTATATTTATGGAAGGTGGCGGTCTCATGAATTTTATTAATTTGCATATTCAATTCAATAGAGTAAATAAATATATAAAAAAAAATTAATTGGTAAGAATTTTAACTTCATATGGTTGACAAGTGGTAGAAAAAAGCTAAGTTGGTGGAGCAATTTCTAGCCCCACCCCTTTTACACTAGCTTAAGTTTTTGAGCTAAAAATTAGGGGCTATTGTTGTTGATGAAAAGATTCTAATTAATCCTATAGCATTTTTTTTTGTCTTCAAGGGAACCTTTGCTCCTTCAAAATAGATCTCGAAGTGGGTCCCATGGAGGGGCTTCCTAAAATAATTCATAGGTGTCATTGAGATTTTTCAGGATTATTTTAAAGTGGGCGATTTCATGATTTTGTAGCGTAGTTTAAGCTTAAGCTCCCAAATTTATGAAAACTAGTGGTCTTGTGAATTCAATTATTTTATATATTCAATTCAACGAGTAAATAAATAAGCATAAAAATAAAATAAAATTATTTGACAGAATTTAAAATCTCCATATAATTAACAAGTGGTAGAAAAAAAGCTTAGCTAGTGGGGCAATTTCTAGCTCCGCTCCAAAATTGCACTCGCTTAAATTTTCAACTAAAAGGTAGGGGTTGCTATTATTGAGAAAAATATTTTAATTAATCATGTAACATTTTGTTTTCCCTTCATGGAACCCCCTGCTCTTTCAAAATAGTTTTGAAGCCCCCTAGGACCCGAGCCTTAGACAAATAAGTTGGTGGCCAACAATTGAGATTAAATGTGATATTAGGTTCCAAATTTAATGATGGAGAATTATTGTGATAGATGTCAAAAATTAATTTTGTTAATGTTTTGAAATTTTATAAATTTTTTAAATTATACAAATTAATTATTTTTCATTTTGGATCATTTATATGAATGCGGACGTAATCTCCACAATTATAGACTTAGACCTTTGTGTAGATCTTAATTAAAACTTAGGAATCTAAATCAATAGAATGTGTACTATGGAATTTGCTCACCTTAATTCTTAACATTTGAATGTGTATAAAGACTATGAAAGTTTGAGAACTTTTTTCAAGAATTTGTCAAATTGTGAGGGTCAATTTTTCCTCAGCTAAACTCTTAGATGGGCCAATTTCACAACTCAAAGTGAAAATCAAAGATAACAAGCAAGCACACAACAAACCTAGATGATGTGTTATTATAATGATGTTAAAATACTTTCATAAATTCTCAATGAAAAGTCCTTTCATTCATACTCTAGATGATCTCCAATATGATTTCAAATGATTGAATGAATGTCTTAAATACAACAACCAAGCACAAAAATCAACCAAATGTTTTTGTTAATTCAAATCACAATAGCTAAAAAATTTATTAGGAATGTCTAAACTTGATTTTTTTTATTTTTTTTAAAATTAAGATTTAGATCTATAACTATGAAAGCGACCTAGGTCAAATTTGCACCCACATGTTTGAGCTAAGGTAGCAAATGATAAGTATGGGGATTGAGATGTGTGATATCACGAGTCAAATTGACACAAGAATATGTCATTTGTAAGTTATTTACTACATTTAAGACACTACAATTAACATGAAATTATAAACATAAAGAAAAATGGTGTGGGTGTGCAATTCTCACCATTACATTTTGTCCATACTTTAATGTACTTGAAAACTAGCTAGGTGGATGTATGTCAAAGAAAAACAAATGGTCAACAAGTAAATTAAATATTTTCAAACACTCAAAGGATACATACCTATGTAAATAAAAAAATCATTATTAATTCTATTTGCAACGAGCCTTTCATTGAAAACCTACAAAATATAAAAAAGCATTCAATAAGCAGTGCCTTTCACACATGTAAAATAGGTAGTGACTCTGACTTTCTTAAAAAGGAACTATCCTTGAAAAAGTAAAAGTTGAGAAGATAAGAATAAAAGTTTTGACTATGTAAAAGATTATAATTATGTAGATGAATTGATTAAAGCCTAATCTTGGGAATTAGAACACATAACTCACAATAAGTAACATTAGTCGCATATATTCACCCTCAAATTGGTTGCATACAAATGATTCAAGGATATAGAGTGGATAAAAAATATTTAAAAAACATGATAAGACATAGAACACAAGAAAAAGCATCATCATATGATAAGTATGTAAGCACATAAGTAGGCGATAATTGTGGCAACATGTGTGATGAGGGGAAAAAAAGATTCCCCCCAAATGTTTGCCCCTAATATATAGGAAAACAATAAGATAAGGATAGCCATCAATGTTGGATTTGAATCAATTAAGCATAAATAGGATGTGAGAGATGTGGGTAAATGATCATAAGATGTAATCATAGGATCTAAGAATGATAAGGATTGTAATATAGGATTGTAAGATATAGACACAATAATGATCATATCATGGAAGCATAAGCATGATAAGGATCATAAAAATGAAAGCCCAAGATGTAAAAAAATAGGAAGCAATAGGATCGTGATGAAGTTAAGCATAATATTTACATAATGATCATGGTATATAGATAACATCATAATATTGGAATATAAAGACATCATAAAATCATGTAACATATGAAAATAAGAGTGACATGGAAAGATGTAAAAATGTAGGTAAAAAAACATGGATTGTAGAAGTCAATTAATGTGTATAAGAAAATCATAGAAGATAAACAATAGTCAAGCATATGAGAAGAGCATAGGGGTAAAATATAATATTGATATAAGCATAGAACATAGGAGATAACTAAAACATGTAAAAACCATTATCAAGATGCCTCCAACTGGGGAAAGGAAAAAAAGTATAAGACATTGTAATATAGAATTTGATATGAGATTAGGAGATGAACAAACATGAAAAATAAAATACGAAAGTGTAGAAATATGTTTAAGAAAATTTTAAAGTAAATGTTAATATAAGTATGTATATAAATAAAACATAAGATTGTTCAATGTCTCATGGAATGTAAGAAAGATATCCCTCCATCATCCTTGTCCCAAAAAGTAAAACTAAGTGATTTGAAAATTGGATTTGTTTAGATGGACTAACAAGGTCAAGCTACAAGTTCACCTTGTTGGAAGCCTTGCAACATGACCATGAAGTATGGATGGTTTGTGTTGGTTTTTCTTATGTTTTCATTGATGTCAACATGGTGATAACTGTTAGCTCCCCAAATCTGCACCCTGTTTGCTAAGCCTTAAGTGAACTTAGCAGATTTGGACTAACATGGGACTGCTTTCAGGTTGTGGATAACCTGTTTGAAAGTAGACCTCCAGTGATAAGGGTTGGCTTCACCTTTTGATGCTACCTAACTACTTAATCTTTGAGGTAAGGGTGAGAATTTGTATAAAATAAACCTAATGCTGGAAATAAAATAAGGTGATACACCAAAACAAACTAGACCTACTAATAGCCTTACACATTCAAATTAATATCTCAAAGCTAACTCACACAACTCCATTCCCAATGCAGTTCACATCAATAATTTATAAGGAGGTCTGTAACAGTTCTTTCAAAAGGAAAATAGATTTTCACAGTCAATAACACCATTAAACAACACAGTTTATAACCCGTAAACACACATTTGTTGTCAAATGGATGCATGAAACATGGGACAAGTTTGTAAGGAAAGATGACTTTTCACAAAACAGACTGATCAACCATTAATGACATACCATAAAACATGAAGCTCGAGAAGATAAAAATGCTCCAATTTATTAATTCAAAGTGCTTACTGTATAATAGGTATGTCTGAGTTACAATACAACTCCATGAAAAATAACTCCAAGAAAGTAAGCTATCCTTCCACTGGAAAAAGAAAGAACTCCTCCAAATGTTCAAAATGAACATACTTAAGCCAAAACCCCACCAAAACCTCTCACACAAGTGTTTCTAGAAGATTCTGGTTGGATAAAATAGAAAATCCCCCAAAAGAACCTTCTAGAACTCTCTAAAATGTCCTCCACATGAAGCAAAATAGGCCAAGTCAATAGTCACCCCAAAAATGTGACAAAAAATTCCTCTAGCTGGCCTCTCTTTCACCAAAATTAGTCAAAAAAGCATCCCACACATCTCACACTTTTGCAAGTCATCATTGGTCCTCATACAATACTTGACCACATTCTCCATCATGCAATATGTGTGTTTTTTGAAAACACATGGCTTTTAAAACATTAAAGATAATGACCTTGTTAAGTGATTCATAAAACATCACTTAACAAGTCACTTTACAATTAAGCACAAGACAGAGGGCCCCACCATTAATATGTATTACATTTGTATTAAAATCAACTAAAAGTGATTTTCAAATCACTCACATGACATCCTCAAAATTTGGAAACAAATGCAACATATAATGTTATGGCTAAAAGCTTTCAAAAGCTTCTAAGGCACTTGACTATCAACTTACCATATTATGCATTTTACTCACACATGGTCATACACATTGTTTTGTAAAGGCATCATAATCCAAAAACACTTGGCCAATATGTACGACCTCTAAGTCCCTTGGAAAGCATATTCCAAGTCACATGATATTGGGCAAAACAAAGGCATTACATTTGTGTAACTTAACACACTCCATGTGTTGTATGTTTGAAAACACTTAGCAATAAGTTGAAATAAAGGGAAAATCCCTAAGGCATAAAATTCCTAAGTCAATAACATATGATGCAAATTGATGACTTAGCAAGGTTTGAAAAAATGGGAAAAACCCCAAGGCATAAAATGCCTAAGTGAAAGCACACATATGTTTTAGTCCTCATCATTTACCATATGTTTTATTTTTTAAAATATGGGATAAAAAATACCATCAGCACCCAAAGGAGGTCAAATCCTAATCATTAACACCCAAATGATGAAAAAAAAATCATCATTTGGTCGCTTGGAAGAATCTAGAGCAAGGCTCTGCTACCATAGGGTTTGGAAAACATAGAAAGATGTGGAGAAACACACTGGCTTTGGCTGATTTTTTTATTTTTTTGACATTTTATGATGAAAGGAAACTCGTAACAGTAGGTAGAGGCTCATTTTGTGGCTTGAAATCTAGATTTTATTCCTTCTTGGAGGTCATTTCTATAACTTAGAGGCCGTGGCCTGTAGCATTTTGATGAAGTTTGCTTTATTTTATTGTTTTTTGTTGTTGCTCTCTTGTTTGATAGCCGCCATGAGAAGCTTGTATGAAGCTTGACAAGAAGTTTTGAGTGGCAAAAACTCTGCACATTTCACTGCTCGAGCTTGGGTAAGCTCCCAACCAACCTTGCCTATCTTTTTCCTCCTACAGTGAGCAAGAAAAGTTCAAATGGAATCTTTTAAATGTCTTTCATTTTGTTTTAAACTCTTGTGATAGTATTTGAAATACTTCATTATTCTGCAATTTTGAACAAACCTAGTGTTTTTATGTTGTTTTTCATGAAAATAATGGCTCACTAGCTACGACTATGAATAGAAAAAATGTGTCTTTTATGTTCATTTATGAAAACCCTCATGTTGTCTTTCGATTTTTCCTTGTATTTCATAGATATTAACAACCCAAATGGGTTTCTTGGAATGTAGAAAAAGAAAGAATCTGTTGTGGGTTCGGCCTACATTTTGCAAATTGGGTTTTCTCCATTCATGATTCTCTGCTTCATTTTGCATTCTTGCGAAAAGCCCCTGTTTGGGTTTCCTATAGCATGCATTTTGTTGAATCTTCATTTGTTTGTAAAGAACCCAAGTGGGTTTCCTTAATTTTCTTAAAGAGCCCAGATTTGTTGCAAATTTACCATTGATTTTGCAAGTTATTTCACTTTCTTGTAGAATATGATAATGTGGCTCCATTTTTGAAAAAACCCAGGTGGGTTTTTCATATTTTGCAAAAAAAGGCCCATTTTCACCACGACCTATCATAACACATGAATGGATTTTCATTTTTTGACTCCTGCAGAATGCTTACCATATTTCCATTCTCTTTCTCAGATTTTATGATGAACCCAGATGGGTATGTTTTTAGTTTGAAAACAACTTCAGATTTGGTCAAAAAATGAGTCTCCATGTTATTGCATAGTATCTATTCTGAATAAACAACTATATAAGATGGTCCATTTTGTTGCACTAAAACTTGAGTTGATGCTTATACTGGAATTCTCTTTTCAACCTTATCAACAAACAAGTTTATAAAACTTCAAACTGAAGCAAAACAAGCTTTTTCCAATGAGCATTTAAATTGTTTTTACAATGTATTTCATTTATGGAGAATGTCTTTAAAAGACACAACCCCAAAGTGGGTTTATCACTATGAATGGCCTTTGCATTTCACCCCATTGAGAATACCATACCCCTCCTTTAATGATGTGTTCTTTGTGTTCATAACACTCATGGTAACCTTTGCATTAGCTTCAACACTTGAAAAATCATTATTGTATGCAACTTTGGCACCATGATACATATAAAGAATTACCTCATAAGTCATTCATGCTTGACTGTCCTTCGAGTGCATAGGCAGAATGAAAATAAATCTGTAGCTTATTGTCCTTATTGCAGTAGGTATTCATAATGTTATGCTTTTCATTTTCTGATGATGTTTACTATGAAAGGAATCATGAATGCAGACTTACATTAGAATGCAAGAAACCGATAATGAAATGCACTCCTTCAGCTGGGTTCTTTTCTCCTTTGACAGTTCTTTATCATGCAAGCATTACCATTAAGCATGCTTTGTTACCAATCACTTAAGGCAGGTCAACTAGTTGTTCATAAAATTGGACTGTCATATCGTTGTGAATGGACTACATTTTCATGTCCTTTGATAATCATGTTTATTTTTGAACTTTATGTAGTAATAATACTGCTATTTGATTCAAAGTATTCATACTGCAATAGAGAGCAAGACTATAAGAATCATTTTCATATGTGTAATGAATGCACCTTGCATTACATGGCCTAGTTACATCTTAGCATTCATTGTTGATTTTCTTTTCCAATTTCATAGATGATCATGAAGATAAATATGTCACCTTCAGTGACATTGTTCTTATTCATGACTATGCTCTGTTCACTAAAATGGCTCTAGGAAAATTTATCGCCAGCAATTCACCATGGGAAAATTCACTGCCATGACAAATTTATCATGGGAAAATTCACCGTCGTGGCAAATTCACCGCCAAGTAAAATTCACTGCAAGCAATTCACCGAAGAGAAAATTAACCGCCATTAATGTTTTTTAATATATATTTCAAAAACTTTGATTTTTTTGCAAAAGAATAATTTGATTTATGATAATAAAAAATTAATTGTATTAACTTTAAAGAATTTAATTTATGAAAATAAAAATAAAAATAAAAATAATTTTCAATATATTTGATCATATATTTTTCAATATATGATAATAAAAATAAAAATATTTTTCAATATATTTTATGATAATAAAAATAAAAAATAAATACATTAACTTAATTTTAATATTATAAATAAACATGTGGAAAAATATATATTTTTAATATTTGTGCAAAGAAACACATGGAAAAATAAAAAATTGTATATATAATATTTTTATATAAAATAAAAAAAATTCCATTATTTCATGATACAATATTGTATAATATATATTTTTAAAATATTTTTTTATGTTTATTGTATAAAATAAAGGAACACATGCAAAAATAAAAAATTGTATATATAAATAAACACATGGAAAAATAAAATAATATTTGAAGTAGAAATTAAAGTAAATAATTTATTTATTTTTAAATTTTTTTATGAAAATTAGTGCATAATTTTCATATCAAAATAAATATAAAAAATATTTAAAAAATAAAATTGTATTGTAAGGCAGGTGAAAATTATTTAAAAAAAAATAAATCAAAGTTTTTGAAATATATATTGAAAAAAATCAATGCGGTTAATTTTCCCTTCGATGAATTGTTGGTGGTGAATTTTACTTGGTAGTGAATTTGTCATGGCGATGAATTTTCCCACGATGAATTTGTCATGGCGGTGAATTTTCCCATGGTGAATTGTTGGCAGTGAATTTTCCATCGGTGAATTGCTGGCGATGAATTTGCCGTATGCCCACTAAAATACTATGATTCATGATGGTTTCAACACTTGAATTTCATGAGCTCCTCTAATTCAATCAAGACCACTACCATCTTTAATATCAGTGCTCTTCCTTTCTTTGTAATATGATTAGAGGCATCATTTCCAAAGAAAACCATTTGGAAACTTGCTCAAAAAATTACATAGGATTATGGAGAATAGCAGACCCTTGTCCCTTGAGTTAAGGTATAGCAATTTTATCTTTATCACATCATATGAGGGTTCTATTGCTGTCATGACTTCTTGTAATGACATATTCATGATAGGAATATATCTTTGTCAACTAGAGTTGATGTTTTTTGAATGTCTTTTCCTTTTTTGCCAATTTTAAACCATCATGCATTGAATGTTATTTGGCAACTTGTTTGTCTAATGTTTGATTGAGAAGGCCTTGAATAGAGCCTTGCGCAACTTCAGATTTTGTTCTTGTTGTTTCCTTTCATGAGACCATTGTAACATGCATTGTTTACTGCCGTCCTTATCAATGAAAATGACCCCTACTTATTGCATTCATTTTCACAAGTACACCTATGAATGAATAAGATCAATTCCATTGCCTCCTATAGCTTTTGCAAAGGTGTTGTCCTTGTACTTGTATCATGACCTTGACCCAACCATTGCTCTCTTTCTGGTTATATGTAATAAATAGACACAGTCTCCTCATTTTAACTTTATTTGACAACCACATGTCACATATGTGGGTGACCTAAAATCTCACCTTCCTATGTGATATGTGACTGCCCAATAGGGTTACGGTGAGAGGGGCTTGACAACATCTTGAAATGATTCCTCATTGTTTAAGAGATGCATAATTGAACTTGATGCATCTATGATGTCACTTCCTTCCTTTATAAACAAATCATGGATCTTCTTAATAAGATTGAAGGACATATCAACAAAAAATGTTGCATCTTTTGAATTTGATAATGAAAGTTGATCAATTGGTGTGATTCCATATTGATTTAATGCATTGATAATGGATAAATCTTTGATCAAGTTGCTCAATTTACTTTCCCTTTCAAAGCATGTTGAGCTCTACCCTTGTGGGAGCCACACTTGCCCCACATGTTGTATTTGATCTGAATCAAAACAATAACTAGACTTGTCATTGTAAGCACCTATAAATCAACACATAGTCTAAACTCCAACACTCATTAGTGGGGGTTGTTCATGCAAATGCAAACCTACAAATACTCCTATGAAATAATGCATCATACTTCATGAGAAAAATGAAAAAACAACATAAACAAAAAAAATCTTAGAGAAGCACAATGCACACCTATTCCATAGTGGATTGGTGTCACTTTGTTGTGAAAAGTGACCCTTTCCCAACCCTTGACAAGCCAATGATAATGGAAAAAATTAGCTCTCAATGTGAAGAGAGTAACTTTGCATGAAGTTGTGGATGATGAAATGAAGGATAGCCTCTCCATTTATATAAAAGTTTGATGAGAGAAGAGGCCAAAGGGATAAATGTGGGACAAAAAATAAACCAATAAGAAGGAGCCACTTGTCACCATGTGAATGGGCCAAGGATGTGCAAGTTTTGATGAATGTGCCAATAAATGCATACTTTTGAAATTTGAAAATGTTGAAATGACAAGGTGGAGGGAGAGTCAAATGGAGTAATGGCCACTTGGCTCAATGCAAAAGGACTTGTAAGGTGACATAAATGCCTTGTTGGAGGGACTCATCCCACTTGGATTTGAATTCAAATTTGAGGAAATATTCTCTAAAGATGCCTTGTTGAGGGAAAATGAAGATTTAATAAATGAATTAAATAATTTATTTGTGCAAGTGGGAAAAACTAGAGGATGTGACATGAGTTTAGATTAAATTAATCCAGATTAGATTAATTTAATGAGGGATTAGATGATTTGACTTTTTGACTTAGATTTATGGATTAAAATAAATCAAAAGGAGATGAAAAGTGATTGACTTAGTTAAATAAATGTTTTGATTTATTTAGCTAAAGGGAATGATGTTAGTGGTTTAATTAAATAAGTTTGATTTATTTAATTAAATGAAGAACTTAAGAAGTTAATTAAATAAGATTGGTTTATTAAATTAAAGAGGGACCTTAGGATTGATTTATGATTTAATTAAGTAAATTTTATTGATTTGATTAATAGAGGAATTAAGATGGATTAATTAAGTAGTTAATAAAGGGGTGATTTAAAGAAGAATCAAAGTTAGTTGATTAGGACATTTTTCGTGTCTACATTTTGCCCCTCTTTGAAGCAATGCACTTGCTACATTGATTCAAAGAATAAACTTACCGCGATCAAAATTCAAAAAAAAATTAATTTTTTCGAATGCCCCAGCAGAAAGAAGTACACGAGTACATTTCCCCCTCGAGAGATTGAGCGAAAAGATTCGATTTGAGGGTTGATCTCGTGATAAAGAGGTTCAAGATGGACATATGGATGGTTGTGATGATGATGCAAATGAGATGGTCTTAAGATGCTTAGAGTAACCAATCTATATTATCCTAAAAAACTTAAATGATGATATGATGTGATGATGCCTATATGATTATGCAATGGATGTTTTATGCAAATGTATGGTTTTATGAGATGCTTAGACTAACAGATCTATATTATGATGATGAACATGCATGTGAGGTGATCAATGTTTCTTATATGATATGATATGATATGCAACATGCTGATGGTTTGTGGATGCAAGATGGATGCACTGGTGATGATGATTACCTGATCATGATGATGTTAGTGTGGAAAGGAGATAGAAGATGATGACAAGAGGATTCAAGAAGCCAACTTTATTAGAGATGATGATGAGAGATGGATGATTCACTTATTAGGAATTGAGACTTTAAAAGGGCTACTTACCTTATGTTTGATAAGACACATAGGCACGATGCATCAAGGTATAAAGAACCAGGATGGTGTTGCACCTAGTGTGATGGACTTTGACTCGACAATCAGATAGGAGTACTCCTGTTCACACCTGACATACGAAACCTCATTTACAATGCAGTTCATATATTTCAAACATCTCAGACCAAAACATAGAAAAGAAAGCCTTCCTATGTGGTCAACAAGACAACTAAAACACCCTTGCTACACCTAAATAAAGCACGCATGGTCGAGATTATATTACAAGAACATCCAACAAGCACAGTAGATAAAAAGATAATGATCATTTCCCCATTCCTATCTCTCTAAATCATTTTGTTTGGACATCATCAAGAGGTCATGAGCGCAAAGAGATAAGTCAAAAGACAAAGATAAAGTAAACAAACAAGCTAATGTTCTTCAATACTGCTAACCAAAAGGAAATGCGTTTTTAAAGGATAAGAACCGAAACTATTGCCAATAGATAATGCCCACTGTAGGAAGGATACATCATAGGACATGTTAGTGGATGGCAGCACATCATTTCATTTATCCAAAGTGTTCTTTCTGATAAAAATGTCCATTGTAGGAAGGATACATCCTAGGACATGATGTTATCAAATGATTGATTTGGGACTGATTGGATGATAGGCTATTGACACAAAGAGTTGACCAACTTGTTTACGTACTAACCTAAACCTTAGACTTTAACGTTTTGAGTTTTCTCTTTTGAACTGCCAAACTTGTTTCCGACTGTTTACCAAAGGTTGAGGATGATGATCGTTTATTATGAATGTTGTTTGTTGTGGGTGAAAGCGAGATGAGACAGATGGATTTTTCAAATATTTGGATGTTTTTGGAGTTTTTTGAAATGTTTTGAGGTTGTTTTTAGTATTTTCAAGTTTTTTACAAATGTTTTGCTTTTCAAATTAATGTTTTTGTGTTTTATGAATGTTTTTGGATTTTGTGTCTCAAGGGCTGATCAAAGATGAGCCTTGCCTATGTTTAAGTTCAAAGATGACGTAGTTCAGATTCCTTGTTTTTGATGTTTTATTGACTTTTATGAATGTTTTTGGATTTTGATATGATTTTGGATGTTTTTGGATTTTCTTGGTTTTTATGAATGTTTTTTGGATTTTTCGATGTTTTGAATGTTTTTGGATTTTTCGCATAATTTTGATGATTTAGATGTGTGTGACGCTATCAATGCTTTGTTTGGGATTTTGTTGAAAACCAAGCTAGGGTTGATTGATCAAATCAATGAATTGATGATGACAACGTTGTTGAGGATACACACCAATATAGGCAAGGTGTAAAATATGATTGAACATGATTGTGGCATATGTCTTAACCTATGACATGTGACAACTAACAACCTAACTACCTAGGAATCATGCATTATAAGCTAGATAATATAAGTTCTAGAAAATCCAACTAAGACTTCTAGAAATAATCTTATATCCTAAGTAAACTTAATGATGTGAATAAGTACCCTAAATCCTTAGTAAGATAGATTACTAGGTACAAGACATATATTCACACCAACAAGCAACACATTGAGGACAATTATGAATCACACCCTGAGGGTCCATACTAGCATTTTCCATGCAAACTGTGTACTTGGGATGGCTCTTAGTAGTGTTTTGTAGACCTTTAGAATCAAACCCTTTCTCCTCCTCATCAGTTGATAGACTCACTTATTTAATAACATCCTCAACCTCTTTCTTCTCAAAGTCTTTGGGTGGCTCGCCAGATGGTTGGATCTTATCATATGAGAGAAACTAACCACATCCTCAATTTTGTACCCTTCAACATTAACTCAACCAAGACCAGCTTTGGTGAAACTTTTTGCTTTTTGGTGGGGGGTTTCTAAAACCCCACCTAGTCACATTTTCTCAAACCAAGAGAAGGGGGCAATTTTTAAGGTCACAAAGACCTTGAGTTGCTTGATATTGGTCAAAGGTTGGAGACATAAGTGGACTATCCTCAATAAGGTTAGAGGGGGTGGAGGGTTGTGTGGTAGAATTAGATGGTTTACCCAAGAAATTTGATGGGGGGAAAATATGACTAGAAACATAAAGCTTCTTCATTTTACCTTTCTTTTTCCCCTGAGGGGTCAAAGTGGTCACAACTTTCAGGGAAGTGGGGGGGGGTTCCTCAATCAAGACAACTTGAATTTGCTTTGGCAAGCACAAGGAAAAATAGAACTGGTAAAGGCACATGATAATACCTTGGTGAAAGGCAATAGGATATTTTTCAGGCATTTTTAACAAATCCATGTCACACCCTATTGTGCTAGTACCTATTTACTTTTACCTAGCTATGTGGAAATGCTTTAAATGTGTGTGTATGCTTTATGAATTTCAAAAATATAAATAAATGAATATTTGATTCAAATGAAGTTATGAAATGATTCTATTTATGAAATATAAGTAATGCAAAGGTTGTAATTGATTAAGCTAACTATGTTTTCTATGTACTAAGTTGGATGCAGGAATTGATTCAATCCTCCATAAGAGAGGGGAATTATCACTCAAGAGAGGAGTATTGGTTGGATAACCCCAAAATGATTCTAACTGAGATTTCACACACTCACTTCTAAGTTTATTCAAGTCTAGTCAATAGCCTAGAAATGGTAAGTTACCTTAGTTTTGTTTGAGGATGAACTAGGAGAGTTTATGGTTTTGTTTAAGTGCATTCTTGTTTTAGTTAAGTGTTTGAGTTTCTATTAATTGTTAGATCTTCTTAATGTGTTTAAATTTGACTGATGTGATATATACATTGAATGTGTATACGTATACATGTACATGTCTACAATGAACTCATGCATATGAGTAAGTACATACATGAGTATACATAGAGAGACATATCTATGTATGCTTATGGATGGAATACCCATATGCATGGGAATGTCAAATATACATATATATATATATATACATATATATACATATATACATATATATACATATGTATATATATGTATATATGTATATATATGTATATATATATATACATACATATATATACATATATACATATGTATATATACATACATATATATACATACATATATATACATATATACATATGTATATATATGTATATATGTATATATATGTATACATATATATACATATATACATATGTATATATATATATATATATGTATATACATATGTATATATAAGTATCTATGTATATACATATGTATATATATGTATCTATGTATATACATATATGTATACATATATATACATATATACATCTGTATATATATATATATGTGTATATATGTATATATGTATATACATATATACATATATATACATATATACCACCATATACATATATACATATATATATACATATGTATATATGTATATATATGTATATATGTATATATATGTATATATGTATATATATGTATATATGTATATATCTATATATACATGTATGTATTGACATAATGGGAACATCCATATGAGTGCATTAGTACATATCTAAATACACATATTTATATATGTATATATATTTAAACATGTGTGTTATTATTATATGAATAAATATATGTATATGCATTCAAATATTGAAATATACATAATATAATCGTGTAAGTTGATATATATATATATATAATATAACCTGTAAATGTTATTATTATATATATGTATATTATAATATATTATATAAATATAAATATAGATAGCATTGTTATATACATTGGAAGTGTTGTTTATATAGTAAAGTGCATGGAATAAGTGAAACACATTTCATTCATATTTGAAACGAAGTGCATGAAATTATATGCAAATGTTAGAAGAGTAAAAACTACTATTAATAAATGGGTAGCACTATAATATGTGTGCATTGATATAAACTAAGTTTTTACTTGATATTTAAAGGTTGACCAAGTCGACATGGGAAGTATACCAATCTACAACACATAAATAAACTTTGACTGAGTCTTTGAAACTTTACAGAGGAAAAATTAATAGGGAACATGGTGTTTTGGTGGTGCCAAACTCAGAAACCACGAACTATGTAGGAGTCTTTACCCACAATATGAATTACAAGTGTGAAGCAATAAGAATGTATGAAATGGTCAAAACATGGAGCTGGCCAAATGAGTCGATCTATAGGAAACCATTACCTTGCATTTCTACTAATCATTCTTGTTGTCCAGTAAACTAAGTAGACTCATTCTTTTGTTGTGTATGTGTTTCCTGTACATTGTTTCCAGCTGCCACCTTTTGTTAACTTTGTTGAGTCGAGCTATGATATCTCAATTTTGTTACCTTGTTTCTAGATTTTTCATTGCTCATCTTTTTGTATAAATAAATGAGCCTTTCACCTTATTTGGGACACATTCTTGCTATCATAATTCTAATTTTTCTTAGTGTTGTTCTGCTATAAAATTGATTTGTGAGGTTGCGAGATTTTTGGTGTGAGTTTAGTGAAGTTTAAGAGAGTTATCTTTGTGGGATTTGGTTAAGGGAGGAATTTGTACATTGTTTAGTGGAGGTTGTGCTAAGGTACATGATTTTTCAATTGGAGCTATTTTATTATAGGCATGTTAGTTATCTACCTTTCTATTTTATTTTAAGTTGAAAGGATTTCTTGTTTTTCTTATGTGTGTTGATTGAATTGATTGGAAATAGGAAAAGTATTGTCTTGTTTTAGCTATACCTGTATAAAGGAATTATCTTAGCATACTACATATGTAGGAATGAATGATTGTGTGCTTTACTATAGGCTATGTTAAGTCACGATTAAATAGTCATAGTTGTTTATAAGGGAGTTAGTGGAAACTATTTAATGTTTTAGTCTAAGTTACCCTAGTGTAATATTAAATAAGAGGGAATGGGTTATTCCTTTGGTTAAATATTTCCCAATGAAGGGAATTTCCTATTCATAGGATATGTGTGGTCTTAAAATTTGAGCTAGGGAGGTGTGTGAATTAAAATGACTCTCACTCAAATTAATTGGGTGATGAATTATTTGGAAAAAGTAGTGTAAGTTGTCACTATTTATACTATCAATTCACTATGATCCAGTTATACATTCTAGTCTTGGATTGTCATACTTGTAGGTGGAAGTTACCCTATGATTAAGTTCTAGTTTTTAGGACACAACACTAAGATTGGGAGTGGCTAGTATTATGGGGTTATCCAACCAATCTCTCCATCGAAGGGTAGGGCCATCTTACCTAATAGGTAGATGTGTGGGGACCACAGTGAATCTATGGTTGGCAGAAAAGTGCTTGATTGATGCTTCTCCTCATTAGTTGGTAGCCAAGGATTTGAAGGTGGTGGAAAACTTGGACCATATGTATTTATAGTGCTGAAATCTCAAAAGAGCTATGTGTATACTTCGTATCCACTTGTATGAAAGATGTAAACATGAATGATGTACTAGAGTTTATTCTATATGAAATCAATATTATGGAAAGATTTTGTGAAATTACAATTGAATGTAATGGAAGTTTGAAATAGTGTTTATTTCTTATGTGCATGTAATTTAAATTTTAAAAAATAAAAATTTATTGCTATGTGAATTGTAAATTTTTGTAGGGGCTTCTCTCTTACACTTCTAGGGTTTTTCACCTAAAAGGAGAAAGGTATCCCACAAAAACTTGGAGGCTCACTAAATACTAATTCTAGCATGGTTGAAATATATCTAGATGTAATGTTCTAAATGCAAAGAACTAATAAAAGATAATGAATATGAATGAAAAACCTAAGAAATATAAGATGTTTGAAAACACATTATGATATGCAAAATGATGGATTAAATACAATAGAGAATAAGATAAAGATGATAAATAGGAATTGTGCACCTAGAGACTGATGAAGAACAAAATGAAGACTACAAAGGTACTTGAAATTCTAGAAACCTATTCTTCAATCATGTCCAAGCCATCCAAGCACCTAAATCTGCAATCACACAAAGGAAGAGAAAGAAAATGTTGTTTGCTTGGGATTGGGGGTTTGCCTTGGTCAAATCCCGTTTAGGTAATTAAACCAAAATGATGAAATAAAATAATGAAGTATGAAATATAAAAAAATGCGATTAGAGACTTGCCATGATGAAGGATCTTGAATGGCTGCAACAATTGATGGAGAATCTTGCCCTTGAATGCCTTAGAAGTGAACTTGAATGCTTAATTCTTGCTTGCTTGATTTGATAATATAAATGAATGATGAATGGTGATTGAATGAATGATTGAATTAATTATGAATGAATAATGAATTAGGGTTTAAAGGTCTCCTTTTATAAAGGAGAGTTAAGTGAATGGATAAAATAAGGATCACGATCAAGGGCCAAGATTAAATTAGAAAATAATTTAATCAAGGGTGGAGGTTAATTGAGAGAATAAAGACATGGATAGGTAAAGACTTGAGGTGGAAGATAAGATTGGCATAGAAAAAGAGGTGATAAGAGAAATTAAAAAATAAATAAATTATGTAATTTAGGTGGACAACATAGGAGAAATAAATAAAATATTAATTTTATTTATTTCAAAAAGAAAGGTGAGAACAAATTATATAATTAAATAATTAAAAATAATTATTTAATTAGGGAGATAAAGAAAGGATAGATAATTAAATAAATATAACATTTATTTAATTATAGAGAGAAAAAGGTAATGAATAATTAAATAATTGAAATAATTAATTAATTATAGAAG
>VDFB02366056.1:0-46754 GCA_007258455.2 Sequoia sempervirens
TTCCATGCAAATTTAAGCGAACTTTCACTTTGATCCTTGGTTTCTCAGATTTAGTAGCTTGGAAAGGACCAATCTGAAAACACATTATATTGTGCATTAGTCTCAATATATCAGTCCATCAAAACTAAAATTCTTAAAATTACCAAAAAATGCAAGAGAAGAGAAACCACTTAGTAAGAGAAAGAAAACAAAAGTGATATTTCTAAAGAAAAAGGGAGACAACATATTGCTGTTTATCTTGTAGAATTATTGTCCTCCAACAGTCATCTATGACAAACTTTACTAGAGATCAACAAATACGAGTCCAATCCGACTTCCTCCATCTTACACCAGTATGATCAATATATTTTCTTCTTTTCTGAACTCATTATACAAACTTTTTTGCAACCTTAACCTTGCTTATAAAACACAAATTACACCTCACAAATTGATTGCAGGTTTTCATGCCAAAAAAATAGGCATGACTCACTTCTTATGTTGGCTTCCACCTATCCTCACATATCCTGCCTAACAGATGCTAACCTAGTCAAAAGCCCAATGCTATAGCCAAAAAGGTAACTTTTATGTTGGATTAAGCCTGTTCTAATAAACCTGCAATCACAAATCATATTTTACTGAAGCTAGCGCTACTCCAACAAACATTACTCAATTAAACAGAAAGCGAGTATGATCGAAGCAATGGCTTGGTACAATACAACCTTATCTTGCGTATCATTTTCACAAACCAAGAAAAAAAACATCATGAGACAGTCCCTAAAACCATCACCAGTTAGATAAGGACAGTACCAACATCTACTTTTTATCATAGTTCATTTAGTACATTTTTAAGACTATAGAGAAGAACTATTACTGCATAAGGAAATGATCCAGTGTAACAAGAGTTTCATTTAAAAACAAGTAATTCCTACAAGGACAACCTAATCTATGAGAATATTTATGAGACAACGATACTCATCCCAAACATGATATGAATGACCCACTGTAACAGAAATTTCATTTAAAAATTAAGTAATTCCTAAAGGGACGACCTAATCTATGAGAATATTTATAAGACAAGGATACTCCTCCCCAACATGATACAAGGTATTGTCTCCTCATTGTCATCTGAGTCTGACTTCTCACCATTATCCCTTGTGGCCATACCACTCTCATCCTCCTTGACCCTCTCCTCTTAGATCTACTCCTGGCATTGCTCCTCATCAGAGAAACCCATTTAGAATCCCCCATCTTGCACTGATTCATTTGTCTGGAAATTTAGATTGATCTCTAACATGTCACCTTGGGTCTTTTCTTTCTGTAAATTATCTCTTCCTTGCCCTGTCACTGTGTCCACTAAATCGTGTAACACCTCTCTAACCCTAGCCTAGGTAAGATAGCATTTTGATTTTGATTTGGTATTCTAAATGTTAAATGTTATCATAATGAGATTTGACATTGTTGATTAAGTGAAAGGTTATCATGATTAGCTATGCTAATACAATTAATTGATATATATGGTAGTTAACTGCAGTCAGGATGTAGTATGTGCTTCAGCTATGTATATATGTATATGCACAAGTACACCGTTGTGTGTGTATGTTTACAGGTACCAGGCATCGACTCCACCTAGCTCCACAAGTCTAAGCGTACCTTCCCTGACGGTGGTTAATAGGAGATACCCTTATCGTCGTACCTGGTTGAGTATGACTTGTCTTTGATTAAATAGTGCAAACCCTAGATACCGTGATTGGTAACGTTCCGGAAAACCTTAATCCCCTATGTGTTCGACCTGTGAAGAGTGTTTGAGCTTTTGAGTTAAATTGCATTTTTCCATAAATTTTAATATAGGAAATGCATTTTATGATTAAATGGGGGAATTTAATATTTAAAAAGGGTTAATTGGACTTACGTATATTCAGTTTGACCGTAATCACATAATTTGTGTGATTAAGTTCATTTAGGAAATTATAAGCATTATTTTGTTATTTAATTTTAAATTGCACTTATAAAGATCTAAATTGTGATTTTAATGCTGAATGTTGATTTATGCTATAAATTGAATGTTTAAATTATAAATTGGAAAAGGAGGAAATGATATCAAATAATATATTTTAAAGGTAATACTTAATATTACCATTTTAAAAGTGAGAAATCAAAATGAGTTTTAAAAGGAAAATGCGTGAGATTCATTTTGGCCTTAGCATATTTTGGAGAAGAAATGTGGAAAACCATATAATGGTTACATTTCAGTTAGGACAGGGATAGAATGGCATGGATAGGAATGGGGAGGATACAGGCCGACATGCATGCCAACATTTGTATTGCAAACATCTCTCATTTGATTTTGTAATGTGTTCTTCATATTTTGCTTGTTGATTTTAAATGTTTTGGGAATGGGTTTAATTGCGTGGTATGTTTAGAATGCTTCCATATGTATTTTATTTGAATCAAAATTGATGGTAGACTGTTTGCGTTTTTAAGGAATTTGTTGCACCAAATCTGGGATTACATGCTGAGAATTTTTTGGTGGAGTTCAAGTGGTGCATATTGGCTGTTAATAATATTGCGGCTTAGGACATCCTTCCGACGGTGAAGACGCAAATCAAGCACCTTTAATGGCTGTTGCATATATTATTCTTGAGAAATATTCGCTTTCTAAAAGCAACAATATAATTTCTCTTGGGCCGACCTTCCTTATGATTTGTATTTATTATTTATAATTATATTATTGTATTTTGGCCGACCTTGTAATATGAAAAGGTGCGACCTCTCTCACACTTGTATATATACAAGGTCACCTTCATCTCTTTATAATCAAGAAAAGTTCGACTCTTCTTCCTTCATACAAGTGAGAATTCTTCAAGAGAAAAGGTGCGAATTCTTCAAGGAGCAGATTGCAAGTTCCTTCAAGTGCAGATCTGAGTTCAAGAGGAAGAACAGAGTGTTATCTGTTATTGTTGCCATTGCTGGTGCTGAATATTGGCCTTGTGATTGGCCTCATTGTAAAAGGAATTGTTGCCTTTGTTATATATAAAAGAGATATACTTGTTGCTGGGTTTTTCTCCCTCAAGAGGAGGGTTTTCCCAGGGTATCTGCTTTGTTATTGTCTGATTTTGAATTAATTTTCTGTGCATTAAATCTGATCATTAAAATTTACATGGTATCAGAGCGGGTCTATGGAAAGATCTGATCAGATCTTGAAAGCAATTCGAAGTCAGATCTAGCGCATTCTACTTGAGCCAGTAGAGTACTTTTGTGCGGGGTGCATTCTTTGGTCCTTCCATTGATTATCTTCAGAAAACTATTAATGTGTAAATGGACCCATGTGTGAACTGAAGTTATAGTCGCTACCCGATTGTCAGAGATTCTATCCGTCGAGCCTGGTGGGTTTATCATCCCGTTCCTGTAGTTTCCGATCACTCAGCATCAGATGGTATTCGACATCTGCCCAGGTGGAATCACAACAACTTGCTAGCAAGTCCTTAGAGGATGTGATGTCGTAGCTTCCAATTAGTGTCCGCCGTTTGTGATGGGAGTGCAGTTGAGAGGCTATGCGGATGTGTTGCGACCTCTAAGCATTCGACGCAATTAGAGGAATATTGTGCATCGGCTTCCTATGCATGAAAGTTTATGATAGAATTCCAGTATGACGCGTGCCAGGGGTCACTTGCAGACTGATAAATATAGACCTCTGGAGGAGTTGCATCAACATTGTTGAAACGCGCGCGATCTTCAGCAAGAGAAGCTCGAAGTCCAGAATCAGTTTCATCACTATCTCATCTTGCTATGTTGTCAAGCAGTTCTTCATTTATAATCTGGAGGCTCGATATTGAGATTGGGTGCTCGAGCAAGTTCTTGGATGCTGAGAATGGGTGTAATCGCTTCGATTTTGATATTATTTGGCTCTACTGTCGAAGGTCTCATTAATCGACCTATAGGTCTTACGAATCTCAGTCTTACCTTTAGAAAAGTCTAGTTTTGCCATCTACAAATGAGCACATCAAACCTGGCTCTCTTCATGAGTTTACTTGAGTTGTACGATTGATAGCAATATGAGTAGAAGTCTTCTGGCAATAATATTATCAAAAACTATGGTTGATTTACCTGCTGCTAGAGTCATGAAGAACTGAATCGAGCTGGGCAAAATCTAGTTGTCCGCACATTTCATCTTTTGTATTCGCAGACGATTCCAAGAGAGTCATATGATGCGGCGATCTCACCTTCCGGGCTCTGTTTGAAGAGATCTCAAATCACATAGTTATTCATGAGACTGGTGCAGGCTTCAGGAAATCATCATTCCTTTCTTTTTTGAAGTGCGCAGAGTCTACAGTGACATTGGTTATGTGTGACACCACTGAAAGGATGGAGCACAATATCGACAACGTCCTCCATTCGCAAGCGGTATCATGGTTCTATGGTTGCCGTCTATATTCTTGAACATATTTTCTGGCAAATTCGGGCTCATTGGCAGAGTTCTGTGATGGCATTATCTGGAAGTCTATGAACGTCTTTGCAGTCATGATGGACTTCAATGGTCTTCACGACCTTGCAGTCAAGAGCTCAACTATGTCAGATCATGCTGCTAATGGTTGATGTTTGAAATCAAATGGCTGCAATCAAATAGAGATAAGTATTTGTTTTTTTTTTTGTTGTTTATATTCTTTTATGTGAATCTCAGTCTGTTGAGTTGTGCAGATCTGATAAATCTTACGAGTGATGATCTTATTCATCTCCAATACTCTAGGTAATGCTAGTAAGCATGTTGCATAATCTGGTGGATTGCAGCTGGAAACGGAGTGCATTGTAAATTTGAGCAGTCATAGGCCTTGTTCAAATTTAACCTTGCCATGGGTCTATGTTCGAGTCATGAAGGTTGTGGATTGATCTGAGTGTAAGAGCAGCATACTGTGTTCAATAATTGCATCCATCAGAATATTAAAGAGATAAGTATTCTTTGTTTTGTTGAAATCGCCTTTCTAGGTTGAATTTCAATTACTTCATTTAGTTGGATCTTAGGAAAGAGAGTTAGTGGTTTCTCTTGGATTGTGTTCCTAACATAAGATCCTTTGAAGATTTCATTTATTGTAAGTTATTTCATGCTGGTTGTGAAGATTTCTGAAATAAAAAGAGAACTGAAATTTCGATGTCGATTAGTTGGTCACATCGATATCATTCTCTAATGCATGAACTGGGATAGAGCCTTGAACTCTTGGAGAGAGTTGGTTCTACATGCTAACTGCATAATGCATTCAAGAAATATGTAGTTGTTCAGATTTTTTCTTGCTGTACTGAGTTTGGCACTCTCGAGAGGAGTAAAAGATGGAAGAAAGAGTTATATCAAAATTATATAAAGATAAGTTTCTTTAGCCCTTCATTCTGATCTTTTGATATATTTCTCTTTAGGCTGATTTATTTATTCATGTTTTAATTTTATAAATTCTTATGTATTCATGCTATAACCTGAAATAGTAAACCTTGTATGATTCTAGTCTTGATATTTCTTTGGATAGTTATAAAGCATTGGTAATCTCTCTCTAAAATGCTTTGTGAACAGCTAGAAGCTGGAAGGTGATGAGAGATTGCTTAGTGATGAAAAGCTTGAGGCATCTTATGAGGAAGTCATGCCAACCAAAGAAATGATCAAGCGTGATGTCACAACTTGCAGCCATTGAATTGAGCTGGTGGTTAGAGGGAGTCCACTTCCAGAAGTCTTCTTTGCAATCTCTGAAGCAGGGATCAAGAGGGAGTTTTGTAACTCACTGAGAAGAAGTGAAGATTATTGTATTGCAAGGCTAAGTGCTAAATCCTTAGAGGATCCCTTCAGCTGCTGAGATCATAATTGCTCAAAGATTGTCATCTGGATTTGATATTGGTAGCTCCGCAAACCTATTCAGAATAGAGTGATCTGCTATGAGGTCGAGGAGGTCTACCTTGAACTCTCTACAGTACCAGAGGTGTGCACTAGAAAACACTTATCTAAGTCAAAGTGTTGCAGGCAATCTTGGACGAAGAGGTCAGAAGGTTGATGCAAGTGCTTGAAGATTCAGAGGGAGCCTGCTGAGCCTGAAGAAGATGATAATCTTGTTGCAGCAAAGCATATCCTGAGATACTTGCGTGGCACAATTGAATATGGATTGAGATATTCTTCAGGTTGGATCTGCTATGATATCCTGGTGCAGCAAGAAGCAGTCATATGTAGCATTGAGTACAGCTGAGGCAGAGTATATTGCAGCTTGTATGGTAGCTCAAGAAGCAATGTGGCTTCATAAGCTCCTTGCAGGATTATATGGGCAATCAATGGAGCCTACTATCATTCATTGTGATAATCAGAGTTGCGTGAAGCTATCTGTCAATCTTGTGCTCCATGACAGAATCAAGCAGGTTGAGATCAAGTACCACTATATCAGAGATATGGTACTGCGAAAGGCAATACAGTTGAGGTATATCAGCACTGATGAGAAGACGGTAGACATTCTCACCAAGCCTCTCTCCAGAATCAAGTTTGTGTACTTTCGAGATAAGCTTGGTATGGTGGAGAATCCAGCCTTGACTGAGTAAGAGTCTCAGTATCAGTGAGTCTTGTTTAATGAGTTCTTCTCTGAGAGAGAAGTTCGAGGTGAAATCCCTTGTTAATGCATTTTCCTCTGAGACGGAGGAATTTGAGGTGCAAGCCCTTGTTAATGCATTTTTCCGCAAGGCGAGGAGAATTTGAGGTGCAAGCCCTTGTTAATGCATTTTCCTGCGAGGCAGGAGAATTTGAAGTCTGAAACCCTTGTTAATTTGTTTTTCCTGGTGAGGAGGAATTTGAGAATTGAAAGCCTTGTTTTCCACCCTCGAGTTGAGTCATGGATGTCATGTGTGTGACTCCATGACATATGTTATACCAATGACTTACCGCCCTCTAAGAGAGTCATGGTGAAAGTCGCGTTGAAATTGATTACATCATGAAGTGATGAACACTTGTACCATAGTATGGATTTAGCAGCCATTATGGTTGATATCGTGTTAGGCGATATCTAATATCGATTGAGGGTGATATTCTTCTTGTTCCGCGATATGGTTGTAGCCATTATGGTTGATATCGTGTTGAGGTGATATCTAATATCACGTTGAGGTGATATTCTTTTTTTCACATCTGGTTGTAGCCAATGTGATGGGCATCATGTTGAGATGATTTGTCTTGAGCAGCTGGAAGTTCTCTCCCTAGCTGAGAGGGAGTGTTAATGATATTGCAGCTTCGGGTTCATCCTTCCTGCCACGAGTGAAGACATAAATCAATATAGCCTATCGGCTATTTATTTATATGTGTTATAATGTGAATTGGCGCTTCTCTTGGCAACAATATAATTTTCTATAAGGGCCGACCTTCCTTGTAATTAATATATTTTATTTGTAATTATATTTCTCTTCTTGGCCGACCTTGTGCATGAAGAGGTGCAACCTCTCTCTCATTGCATATATATACAAGGTCATTTCTATTCTTTCTATAATAAAAAAAAAGTTCGATTCATTTCCTTCATTAAGGGCAGATTGCGAATCTCATCAAGGGCAGATTTAGTAATTCAAGGAAGTGCAGATAGTTATCTGTCATTGCATCTGGTTTAGGTGCTGAATATTGGCCTTGTGTTTGGCCTCACTGTAAAGAGAGTTGTTGCCATTATTTATATATAAGAGAAGATCTTTTGTTGCTGGGTTTTTCTCCCTCAAGTGGAGGGTTTTCCCAGGGTATCTCCTGTGTTATTGTGTCTGATTCTGAGTTAATTTTCTGTACATTAAATCTGATCGGTAAAGATTGCAAATCCACAACCCAATAGACAAGTTACCTATTGAATCAAGGGTGGAATTCAGCACAGATGCAATGGCTTCACTCCTCTTCCTTTTGGTTTTCTTTTCCTCATAGCTGAAAAGCAGGATATTCATTTCTCATCTTACTTCCTCCTCCATTTGGTCCCACAACTTGACATCTTGGCCAACAATTTGAGCAAGGTGGTAAGTGTGGCAATTGAAGAATCCTCTCATACTAAACCACCAATACAATGCCCTTGATCACACTTGGTATGCCACGTTTCCATGCAAAGTCTTTTCCACTTTGCACAATGCCTCGCACATTATAGAGTATCTAAGCATTGAAAAATGACAAAATAGCCAGCAGAGTTTGAAAAAGGAAAGAGAAAAGAAAAAAGAAAAACAACCCTCTTGCAATATGGAGACTCCAACCACCAACTGCTCACAAACCCTACAATCACTTCACACAACGGACTTTGATGAAAAGAAAGGGAAAAAATGACAAAAAGACATATTTTGGGGGTTTTAACATCTGGGCATGTTCTGTTTTCTCTCAGACGAGTCTTCAGTTCAAATTTGCCAAGTTAAACTGAGTTCACAAGGTGGACTCACAAATTACTCACTAGATTTGACATCTACCTCAATTCACAAGCTGTTGGTGAGTTTCTTGTCTGATAAACTTGCAAGTACTTGTCAAGTTTATGAGCTATGATTTACTTCTAATATAAATGCTACACCACTTGTAGTCTGAAAATAAATTGAACAGTGATCACTGGCTATATTTTTGCCCGGATTCCAAATTAATATTTTAGTATTTTTATCAACTCGTGCTATATAAAAAGTAGTTGTATTATGGTAGTCAAGCCATTGTCTGTAACTGAATGTGAAAAAGGGACTCAATAAATGACTGGCAAAACTTCGCTATTAATAATAATGAAAATTGCAAGCTATATTTGATCTGCCAAATTTAAACTTTGATAGAGATGGTGGCACAAGGTGTTTGTCTTCACATTTGTCTAAAAGAAAAAAATAGAATTCAAAGAACGGCTTATATAGAGGTCTCAGATGCTTCTCCCTTATCATAATTTATTGTATTCTCTTCTCTTCAAGTTGCAATAGTATAATTCGACTACAACCTCCTTGGTCTACACTTAAGGAGCACTGAAGTGCATTTATAAAGTGTTTGAGGCTATATATTATACTTAGCCCATACAAAAGACTCCAGAAGCGTTGATTAAAGCCTGTTGGTGGCATAATATTCTTATTGACAAGCCAATGGTTTTATAGGATATTCATATTTTAACTACCACAAGCATCTAAAATTTGACTCTGGATAAGATAAAGAAAGATGTCACGTCTCAGACTTTGATGCTGTTTTGACCATGGCTTTGTGTGGATTTATTATATGAATGATGGTGTGTGTTAGAGTAATATGATATAATACAATGCTTTGGTGTATGGAAATGTAAAAAAAAATATTTACTTTTGAAATTGTGAACGCATTTTATTTAAAAATATGCAAGATAGAACAAAATAGAAGTATTGATTTAATTATTGCTTTGATTTATATCTCTATATCGGTTACTAATACAATTTCGTTGTTGCATGCCTGAGTGCACTTGAGTTGCAGGTGGTCGAAGACCAAGAGTGTGATTGAGGAAAGAAGGCTAGCTTCCCAATAGGGTAAAAGAGGAAGAACTCTCGGTCACACACACAACACCTAAAAATCATATAGTTGCATTTAGGCAATGTCTGTTTTAATTTGATTGTTTTTGAGTTACTTACAAAATAAGTAATAAATGGTTTGAATAAATAAATAATAAAAATAATAACATAAATATAAATTAATTATTAATTGTAGTTTTAAAAGGTTTATGATTTTTAGATCTATCTTAATTAACAAGCCAAATGAATATGTGTTTATGGAGTAAGTATTTTTGAATTATCTATCCAACTTTTTGTGCAAATAATTGAAAATTTGTTATTATATTTTATTTATTTATGAAATTGAAATAAAATTGAAATATTTTATTTGCATATGTCTTAATTTCAAAGCCCAAGATTAGGAGAGAGGAAACTAATATTAAATAGAAAAAAAAAGACATTCCCGAGAAAAATGGGTTCGGGAAATTCTTCTTAAAACAAACAAAACTCTCGGCAAGTGGTTATCTATTTTATTTTTGCATGTAACTGTCTGCCAAGAAATTTTTCCATCTGTCAATTTGGAAGGGTTTGCATGACTCTCGATAGACGGGATAAAGATTTAAGGTGGAGAGAAGACAAAAAATAAGAATATAGAAGCTTATTCAGAAAAGAACCCGCTGAGGAGAAGCAGACTGAAGGAAAAATTGGGCATCTTCAACTGGAAGCTTTTATTCAGGTTTTTTTGTTCCTTCTATTAGTCTGGTTTCAATATTTGGCAACAGTAGGAGAGCTTGTATGCAAAAATTGTGATTTTGTCTGCAAATTTTGGGTTTTAAAACCTAGGGAAAACTTTCTCTTTCAATTAGTTTACACTGTGAGAAAATTCCCAATTCTTTCCTGTCAAAATGGAGTTTATTCTTTTGCAATCTGTTTATTCTTTTGAAATCTGGGTTTGTGATTGTGGCATTTCTTTGATACATCTCTGTACAGAAAACCAGAGAGTAATTATATATATATATATATATATATACATTTACACATATGTATTTATATATGAATTACAAGTAATCCTGTTTGATTTCGAAACAAATCCGTACGCTGCTATGCGTTTCTTTTTTTTATTGTTATGGCTAAGTTTTGTTTGTGTGGGGGAGGGGATTAACCCCAGCCCCATCCCAAAGGAAGGGACGACGCTATGGGGAGTCTCGCGCCCTCCACAGGTTGCGACCTGTGGAGGGGGCGCGGCCTCCTCACAACCCGCGCCCTCCCTATGGGAGAGGCAAGGCCTCCCAGCACCCTTTGGGGTGCTTAACTTTCATTTTGAACCAGAAAAAAATGCTTTTTCCTGTGTATGCGGCAATAAAACGTGAGGAGAAAATAACTATGTCAATCTGTATTTATATATATATATATACATAAATATATAAATGAGTAAATTTTACTCAGTCATGCATGCTTCAGAAACATGTATATATATAAATTCTGTGTAACATTGGAAACCTCAGAAGTATTTTGATGCTGAGAATGCAAATCTGAAGTCTTTCTTTTGGAAATTTTTTGTAAACATTCTCTCAGTTGTTGATATTCAGATTAAATTCATACTGCCCAAGAACTTCCAGTAAAACACACAGAAGTCAATATGCAAACCTCTGTTTTCTGCATGTATTATCCTACTGAGTTTATTGTTTAACCAGAAATTTGTAGGTGTTTTGATATTTTTGTCTTTCAAATCTGACTGAGTCTATAACATGAATGAGAGGATGCATATTTACATGTATATATAAATATACACATAGATTCAAATAAATCTATGTATATATGTTTAAATATGTAAATCAATGATCAATGTTTTATATTGGAAACATTATTTCTGTCAACGACAATACACAAGAAAATGACATGATACTCAGACTTGTTTACAAATGAAAACTGATTTGGAACATAGAGCACTCAAGAGTGTAGCATGAACTGAAAACAAATCTTTTATCAAATAGAGGAAAACATGTTGACTTTGTGATTTTGCTGAGAAAGAGAGCATATTTTATTCAAATTCTGAAACTTTAAATCTATTTATCTTGATCAACCAAACTGAGATTGAACACAAGAATGCATTGAAAACTTTCTTTGAACTCCAAAGACAGACAATCTTCACTGCAAATGTGACTGAAAACAGTTTGATAAACTCTTTATGAATATGGAAAAAAAAAATGAAGGAAATTCTTTTTAGAATCAATGAAATGCATGAAGCATATAAGGAAAACGCATAACTTTCTATTTCTGCACTTTATACTGTATTTTGGTAACTTCTGGGACAGGATGCCAAAGGTGGATCCACAGAGATGGTGGTTTTACCTTTTTCTGAAACTACCACTTGTTTTTATTTATGCTTGGCCAAGCACTTGTACCATTGAAATAGATGGATTTGTTTTAAAAGCCTAGTAATATATGTATTTTGGTCTCTGCCACCTCCTGTTGCAAGAAATATGTTTTCTCATGTTAGAAATGCATATAGGCACTAAGCATGCATCGAGAGTTCCCTCCTATTTTACTGTGTCAGGTTGCTAGGCTCCTTATGCAGGGCTGAGGATTTCTTCAAGTTAGGAAGGAACCCGGGGAAGTCATGTACTTCGTGGTTGGGCGGAAAAGGCGCCTTAATCACACTCTTGGCCCCAGCTCGCAAGAAGACCGATGGTGTCACGGCGGTTGGAGGATCAGCGTTTTTATTTTACTATTTATGTACTTGAGTATCCTACTGGAATGGCTTGTGAAGCCCATTGTAAATGTAATTGTATTTGGCATTTGTTACTGCAACATTGAAATAGATGTGTTATTAAGATTTTGATGTAACATTGATACAAATGTATTTATTGAAGTTATTAGTCTCACACAAATGTGAATATTTATTGGTTTATTGATCTCTTTTGAGTATGGGTGAATATATGTGAAAATGCATTGATATACTTGGCCATGTGCATAATCATGATGAAATGCAAATGTTATATTTTATATACAGGAAATGCAATTTGTTTTAATTCTTTTACATTGAGTTTACTTTGGAAACTCTTATTAATGGCATAATTTTTAAGTAAACTTTTGAAACGGATTGAACAATTTAAAATGCGCTTTTGCTTATCCTCCTGCTGCTATACAGCAAATCACAGAGATCATATCATCTTCATATGTTAAACTTAATACATTCTTGATTTACTGTTAGCAAATGAAGTTCAAAATGATTTGATATTTATTGAAATTCAAGACTATCTTCAAGACCATTCTTCCTAATATTTATGAGATGCTAGACCTTGAAATGTCTAAGAAAATTAGTAATAAATGTTATCTACAAAATTATCCTTTTGAAATGCTTGATCATATAGTGGGATGATATCATTGTGTTTCTAGACCTTGAATGACGTAAAACATTTGGACAAGTGTAAACCTATTTAACAGACCTCTGTGTTTGGAACTTCTTTGATGGTAGTGGAATTTTCTTCAGGAGTATTTGAAAAATAATCAGATTCTGATGTATCAATACTAGTACTTCTACATTAAGTTGGTATCTCTCCAAGGTCTAAGTTGCTCATTATATTGTAGTTGTTTTGATTCTAATAGCAACATTTGATCCTAATTTTAGTCTTTTAGGTGATTATGGGAGTATTGATGAGTCCTTAAATTAGTATAACACTAATTTCCTCTAAGAGCCTTATAAGGGTTTGATGATTTCTTGTTTCACCAAGAAATCACTTACGTAATATGTATGGATATTTGCCACTATTGACTTAGGTAAAAATGAACAAAGTCTTAAAGAGGTTATTGCAATGAGATACTATGTTCTCATGTGTCCTTCAATGAAGACAATGTACTTTTAAGGACTGTTATGAATTAATCAATGAATCTATAAACTAATACTACTGTATTCTTCTTTTTTATCCTAGTGATACATGAGCTGGTTATGTATCTCTATAACCATGGACCAACCCCAGTAAACTTGCATCCTATAATTTGCATACTGATATCTTCATGCTCTGTACTCAACTAACTCTTAAGCCTTAAATTATGAACAAAGTGTGTGCAAGAAGTTGGATGAGAAAAAGCATTTATACCCCTTACACGGAAAAATCCAATGCTATGATGGTGAAATGCATTCAACAACAAGCATCAAAGCCCTTTAGGTATGAATTGAGAATCAAAAGGGATTGCCTCCTGTACCTGATCCATAATTTCAAATTTCTTCTAAGCAGGACTGAGACCATTGAGGAAATACTCACCACAGAGAAAAATAGGAAAAGACTTGCTTTAGCCATGCAACAAAAGGCAAGCTATTCAAATAGAAAATTTTGTGGAGACAATTATTAAAGGGGAAATTGGAACCCTCCTCTCTACAAGCCTGTCCCTATAAATACCATTGCAAATTGGAAAATTGTGGATGTTGTTGTGGAGCAACCAATTCCTTTCCAAAGCCCCAAAGAAGTGGTAAGTGGAAAATTATATGTTGTGTTATGTTGTTGACTATCCTGGTCAAGAAAGATAATCTTTTTTTTTACTTGTATGGATAATCTTCTCATGCTAGTAACTCTTCCGATGGTTTCTGTTTGATCTTGCTGGTTTGACCAACTTTTGTACATTCTGTTTTAGGGTTCTTCTTGTTGTGGCTTCTCAGTTTGCTATTTTGGTTTAAACTTTAAAGTCGTTATCCTATTTCAAATATATAATATGTAAACAGATTTACCTCTATTCCAAACATTGTAAAACATTCTCTTGTTTTAGATGTAGTCTTCTCTTTTATCAAAAAGAAAATGGAAGACATTGTGAATTTACATCACCTTCTATTTCAAAACTAAGTACCTGTCAATAAATTCTCTTATGGGATATTATTCTACCATTTCCAATCCTCTTCTAGGTCATCATGGTTTTAGTTGTCAGTCTGACTAAAAATATGTAGACCTCCCCCAGTTGCACCATCATTCATACATTTTTTGTTGTCCAGTTCTTCTTTATTTCAAGGATTTAGTCAGGATAATAGTAGTGAAAAATAATTAGATGAATGATCTAAGTTTTTATGCTGCTTATCTGCTTCTTAAGATACATAAATATGATATGAAGCAATTTAAATGAAATAAAAATAATACAAACTGACTCCAACCAGAAATAAGTAACCTGCTAGCCCTGAAAACCCATTCTCTTTTCTCGTATCTCAAAGATCAATGTGTCAAACAACAATATCCCTCTAAAACAATATTCCCACTCCACTTTGTTCTCTCTGACCAAAGTTTCTGTTTTAATCTAATATGGGGAAAATAACTGGTCAATTTTTGTAGAATTAGAACCTTTTCAATAAGCATTTGTATAACCCTAATCAGGCCTAATCCTAATCAACTACATCCCAAACTCAAGAAGGAAAGTTTAGAGAAAATTAAGAACAAAGAACAAAGACTTTTTAATTGCATCTGATTCACTTTGTGCAACTTTAATTGTTTCTTCTGCTTTAAGCCAATCATCTGTTTTCAGTTCCATGTTTCCAAGTATACATAAAGCATTTGATAAGTTTTTATCCACCTTAAGTGCATCCCCAATCAATTCTAGGCTTGGTTGGATCTCATTCCAAGCCTGAGCCATGGCTGCAAGACATAGATATGCATCCACATAATCAGGAAACATGAACAATATGAGCCTGTATAAAAGATTTTCTTTTTTAGTATCATGTAGTTGTTCAAACAACCTAGCAAGATTAAATAGTGTTGTGACTTTATCCCATGGTAACTCAAGTGAAACACCACCTTCTTCTAGTCAATGGAAGAATTCCATATCCTTAAAGCACACAAAAAAAACTGCAGAATTGGCACTAGGGCTTTTATTTATGAATTCGGCCCAAATTCCATTTCTTAATTCCTCCATAAAAGTTTGCTGAGCCAACTCTAGTTCATCATGCTCAAAATTAAGAACCCCAATGTTGTTTAAAAATTCAATGGGTACTTCTTCTTTGCTCTTCTTCAAAAGAGACTTTGTTGTCTTAAGAGATATTAATAACTCACCCATCTTGATAAATGCATGGGCATCATGTGGATCTATGTGAGTTTCCTTTCTTAAAATTTCCAAAGTCTTCTCTACCTACCCTTGTTGAGCATATATATGGCCTACAACTTTTAATCTCTCACATTTCTCAGGGTGGACCTCTAGAACCTTTTCAAAATTTGAGAGAGAACTCTTAAGATCTGTGTTTCTTCTATGTTTTGAACTCATATATATATATTTGTTGAATTCATATATTTTCACATCTGTAGGTGCATATATTTGAATTTTTCTTATATGTTTACTTGTTGAAGTCATATATTTGCTCATTTGTAGGTGCATATAAGGAGAATTTGTGTCAGAGAAGGAATTTGCTTGGAAGAATGGGGTGTGTGTACATACCAGTGCAAAATTTAGAGGAAGAAGTGAAAGTAGCATTAGATCAACTATCGAGAGATTCCACTGACATTCTTGACATCCTAAAAGCAGAGCAAGCTCCTCTTGATTTATGGCTAGTTATAGCAAGAGAATATTTCAAGCAAGGAAAAATTGAGGAGTTTCGACAAATACTGGAAGAAGGTGCTAGTCTAGAAATTGATGAGTACTATGCTAATGTGAGGTATGACAGAGTTTCCATTTTAAATGCCCTTGGTGCATACTACAACAATGTTGGTAAGATTAAGACAAAGCATTCAGAGAAGGAAGAACAATTCGTTCGTGCAACATTTTACTATAACAAGGCTTCTAGAATTGATAATCTTGAGCCATCGACTTGGGTTGGAAAAGGCCAATTACTTTTAGCAAGAGGAGACCATGAACAAGCATATGGTGCATTCAATATTGTGCTAGATGGACAACCTGATGATGTTCATGCACTTCTTGGTCAATCCTATGTGCAATTCAACTGTGGACAATATATCGAATCATTGGAGTTGTATAAGAAGGATTTGCGAGCTTATCCTAGTTGTCCTACAGCAGTAAGAATTGGGTTAGGATTGTGCCACTACAAACTTGATCAACTTAAGAAATCCAAACAAGCATTTGAATTTGTTTTATAGCTAGAACCTGAAAATGTTGAAGCTTGGGTAGCCCTTGGAATAATGGACTTGTAAGTTAGTGAAAAAGTAGTGTTCATGAAGGAATGGAAAAGATGTGTAGAGCCTTTGAATTATGCCTGTACTGTGCAATGGCATTGAATCATTTATCAAACCATTTTTACTTCACAGGGCATCATTTTCTTGTGTAGCAGTTGACTGAGATAGCTCTTGTTTCAACTAACCACCCTCTCATGAAATATCATTCATATTATAATCTTGCACGATCTTATCATAGCAAAGGTGATTATGGCACCGCTGGCCGCTACTACATGGCATCAATCAAGGAAAGCCAGAGGCCACAGGATAGAAACATTCAAAACAAATGTGCACTAGGCTGGTTTGCAATGGCTAGTGAAAAGGTTAGTGAGGTGTAAATTTGAATTTTATTTTAATGTTTAAGGTTTAAATCCTTGACTGCAGAAATGACTTGGGTGGTGAGTGGGGGATTCTAGGGAATGAGACCAATCTCTGGGATTGAATGATGATGGGATCATGATAAAATGATGTCATGAGCTGAATTTACACAAGAATATGCCACTTGAAGACTTGTTATTGCATATAATTTCTATATTCCTTCAATAATTTCCTTCAAACTGCTATATATCACATGGATCTATGTGAAAATCAAAGCAAGTCAACAATAATATGACAATGTTTCTCAATAGCATAACAGATTGTCCCAGCTATGAGGGAATCATGACTTGTAACAACCATGGCAGATTGATTCTACCTATCAAAGAAAAGTAACAACTTATAACCACAATATCTCCTTTTCCTATGTGAGAAATCAATAGTGACATATGTTTTTTCATTCTTAATGAGTCAGTTTGCTCAGTTTCATTAGATAACTTCTATAAAATTAAGGTCTATAGCTACAAGCAACAATAAGCAAGAGAGACAACTCATCGTTTTCCATCCATCAGGATCAAGGAAAGAAGTAATTTTAGTATTAATCCCTGGTATTGGTCCTGGTTCCTGGGTTATTTTCCCACCAAGTTCCTGTATAACTATACGAAGAGCCTTTGCACTCTTGTATACATCATTTATGCCAAGTGCAATCTACAAACACAAATTGCAAAATTTGATTATTAAGAAACAAGAATAGTCTCCAAAACCCATGACTTGTGTTATTCATATGATATGCTCTTACTTGTGCATATGCATTGCCTTTGGTGTATTCAGTAACACCATAATTATATGTTAGCTCCAAAATAGTTGTCTCTTCCTCTTTCACATATCCCAACATTGCTATTGTATATTGCAAGATTTTAAAATCCATTAAGGGCGTTTACTCCCAAAAAAAATGGAAAATCCAACATGTTTATTAAATATTATCAGTATAACTATATTATATTCAAAGAGAATCAGACCATGCACAAAAACTACTAGTTACCTTGTAGTCAAGGTTATCCTTTTTCTTCAAAAGTTTCATTCCACAAGCCTAAATGGAGAACACGGATAGAACAATCAATATTTCTGAATATCAGTTGTATAAATTGGAATAAGAATTTAATATATTATCTGCATATTAGCTCTAAGAAATAACTTTTGTACAGTAAATTAAATTTAAAACAATAATTGATTGTTGAGTTAAGACAAAAAATAATTAAATATTTAACAGTATGAACCACCTCTTCCAAGTATACAATTGGATATAATAACAAATATACAAAGAGTATATGAAGCTGCAGAATATTTTTAGTCTTCTCCCTAAAATTATCCTTAGGGAAGAATTGTGTAATCATACACAAAATGTCATTAATCAAAGATACAGTAAAACTAACTAACAAAAATATTTTATTGTTTTTTTCTAAGATATAAATCTGCTTTCTCCAGAGAATACGGAATGGGGCCAAACAGGCTTGCTTTCCTAGACAAAATTGATAAATTATTTAAAAAACAACCAACAACACATGTTCTTAAGGAAGAGCTTGAGATTGAATAAATTGACGACTACTACCACACCACAACAATGTTATCTTGTAGAGTGGGATATGCCCAAGAGTTTGTAAATTCCATTACTCTACTTGAAAGGAGCACAAAGCCCTATGCTTGGGTTTTATGAACTTAAAAGCATCAAAACTGCCTGCCTTTAACATTATAACAACAAAAATATATTATGTTAATTCAGAGAATTTCACAAAGACATCTTATCCACAAGTGGCATGGTATCCTGATGGAGTTTTTGATCTTCAACATGGTTCCTCATCAATCAAACATACAAATCATCCAATGCAGGAGATTCCACAAACTTCACAGAAAATTTATATTCAATAGGCGGCACACTAAAAGGAATTAGACATTCATCTGCAATCCAATGGCAAACAATCCCATCTTCTATAATATACTAGTTTCTCTCCAGAGTCTTTCTTAATATACATGGCATTGTCAATTTGTCTGCCTCAGTAGGGAATATTTTCTTACTTTTTCTTACTGCTCTTACTGGAAATTGTGGAGTCTTAAACATAATTTCTCAAAGAGATGTGATCTTATAGAATACATTGATTGTAGGGTACGCACAGATGGATTTGTTGAAAAGGCTTTTGAAACCTTCAAGAAAATGCTATTGGCAGGTGTAAGACCCACCTCTACAACCTTTGCTAGCATTCTTTCCCCCTACACAAATGAGATCTTTGGAACAGGGTATGGACCTCCATCCACCCTACAGGATATGTTCAAAATGGGTCTTTCTAAAAATTCCTTAGAAAAATTTAAGCAAATGCAACTGGTGGGTGTAAATCCCAAATCCTCAACCTTTAATCTATTCAAGTAAACCAAATTTTCTTAAACACTAATAATTACACCTATAAATGTTTGCTTCAATCTATTCACAGTAAATGAAATTTGAAAATATCAGGGTTTAAGGGCTTAGATTCTTGAATTTGAAACAGGAAAACCTTGAACCCTCAGCGAATCCTTATTTTCAAACTGCAGCTCGCCAAATTGGAGAAGTGAAAGGTCAATACGAGTGAGGAAGAGTTTGGAGGAGCGGGAACCAATAGTGGTGGGAGAAGCAGTAAAATATGGTGAAAAACAACCAAAAAAAGGCAAAAAATGATGAACGACTAAGATTCGTTCAATTCTCTTATTTATTTTTAATTTCAATTGTCTCTTACTTATTTTTCTATCTTTATTATATATGTGTGTGTGTAAGACATTTTTATTTAAATATAAATATGAGACAATTTATCATTATATTTGAATATTTAAAATGAGCTAATTTAATTTAATTTTATTTTTTGAATTTAATTTAAATTGTCTCATACTTAAAAGGGAATTTTTATTTTTTTTCTCATTGGTATTATCTTATTATTTTAATTTTCAATAGCCTTTTGATTGAACGTTTTATTTTTCTTTATGTATTCTTCTTTATTTGTAGTGTATCCTTTTAATTGAATATGTCTTTTGGTCCAAGTGGCCTATTGGTTATCTGCTATTGTCCTTGCTATACGTGCCACCTCTCTCCCTCATCCCTTCTCTTGGCCTTTTTTAGCTAATTCTTGGTCTGCAACTTATCATTTTTCTCCTTGAGCTCTCATCTATCCTGATGATGGATCACAGAGTGTGATCCAAAATGTTGATGCAAAAATTCTTACACAATCAAATCCAGAAATCATCTAACAATAATCTATATGGATTGTGGAAACTTGATATCATTAAGATTCGTTTAGTCGTAAAAATTTAATATAATAAATATAATATAAAATATAATTAATATATTTTATATATTTAATATAATATTAATAAGATTAAATTATATATAATATAATTATATTTATTATTATGTTTAATAGTATATATAGGTTATATTATTATTATATATTGTATTCTATAATAAAAAATAAAAGTTAAAGAATGTAACTGTTAAAAAATTTGATAAAATATGTGAAGGCCTTAAGACTACATCGAAAGGAAATGCCTTCCACGCAATAGGTATTTTTGGTGCACCAAGCAACCTAGGTGGCCAAAGGACCCGATTTGGTAGGGGTCCCATGAGGGGGGCTTAAGCTCTATGGATTATGATCAAATTTGAAAGAAAAAAGAATAGAGGAGTAATAGTCATTTATTTAGTCATTAATTTAGCCATATATTTAGTCATTTATTTAGTCATTTTTATTTGTCTGATATTAGTCATTTATTTAGTCATTTAGTTGTGATTTTACCCAATTACCAAATTAGTCACTTATAAATGACCAAATTAATCATTTATTTTCAAAATACTACTAGTGTTAGTCACGTGACTAAATTTTTTAGTCATGTGACTAAAAGTTTTAGTCACGTAGTCATTTATTTGCCAAATTCTACTAGTGAAACTAGAAATGGAGTGGGAAGCTAAAGAGTCTTAGCCATAGAGGAACTTTCTCAAAGGTCTTTGTTGCTGGGTTGAAAGCCCGGTGCCAGGGCTTCAAGGATAGAGCAAATTTCTCCTCCTAGCTCCAGAAGTAATCACACAAAACTTTATTTCTATCAACCACAGTTTCAAAAACAACAATAAACAATCCTCTGGCAGCTAGGTAGATTTGAATACATCCATTTACAATAGGTTCCCAGTGCTCTGAGATCCATTTATGTAAATCACATAATCTTGGCCAAAAAATTCTAAAACGACCTATCATTCCTAATTGTGAGAAAACTTTAACGTTGTGCATTACCTCTTCCTCCTGCTCCTCCTACAAGAGAACCACGAGTTTGTTTCTCTTAACAACTTCAATTGTCTCTCCCATCACCTGTTGTTGAGGTTCTAGAAGGGTTTTTTCACCCCCTATCCAGCACCCCCTAGTCTTCCTTTTGGAGCCCACCCAACACGTCTTCCACCGCACCCTTTACTGTCCCCTATTTTTCTCTGTTCGCCACTCCCATCTCCACCTCTGCAGCTCTATGGAGAGATAACCGTTACAACCCTAGCATCTGTAGGCTCAAACAACTTCATCACTCGGCAGGATATAATATATATTTCTTATTGTATTATTAGTTATAAACATTATTATATATTAATGTTATCATTAATTATTAAATTCTTAACATTTATTCATGTTCCTTAATTTATAATAAGGCTATAATTTTATAGTTATTAATAAATATATATAGTTTTTAATAAATATATATCCATTAGTAATTTTGTATAATTTTCATATCTTAATATTAATCAATATTCTTAATATTTTACTATATTATGTCATATTCAAATCAAGTATTTTTCATAATTTATTATATACTAAGATTATTATATTAGTCTTATAGTAAGTTTATTAATATTAAGTATTATCTTTACACATTTAATTACATATTTCTTAGCAATTATATTACTTTAATATTTATTACTATCTATATATTTATAACCTCACTAGATATATCCATTAATTTATATATTTATTTATTTATTATTTTGATTAGTAATAAATTTATATTTATTATATTGCGACTTATAGTAAGGTTATTAATATATTATTTAAAAAATAGGCTTTTTTTTTTAATCCTTAATTTAAAAAGTCTTAAAATTTAAGTAGTAGCTTTTAATGAAATAAAATTAAGAGATTTTAAACTAAATTAAAGATTAATACTAAAATTAAGAAAAAGCAATATAATGAAATAAAATAAAATATTATAATGTATTAATTTTCTTCACAATAGATTTAATATAGGTAATTAAATTAAAATATTAAGTTTAAGATTTAATATTTTTTATAGTTTTCCTTGGTCTTTGTATTAGGCTTCTTTGTTTCTTTTTATCTTTCTTATCTTTTTTAGTTGCTTCTTTGGTCTTTTTTGAAGTTTACTTTTCTATTTTCTCATTTTTTCACTTTTATATTTTTTCTTATTTTATATTTTCGTGTCTCCCCCAACCTCTCGCCTATTTATCTAACCAAGTGTACTACAATCCTTCTCACTCTTTCTCTCTTATTGCATTATCTTGATGATGGATCATGGATTTTGATTTGAAATGTCGATGCTAAAAATCACACACAATTTCATTTCTTATTTATATAAATTTATTGTCATGACTAGGGAGCAAGATAAGTTAATACAAACGGGCACCTTAAAGTATTCAAAACCTCAAGCCCTCATTGCTAGGAATGGGAAACAATAGACTTCAAACAATAAAGGGAATAAGAAAAATACTCAAAAGGACAAGGAGACCAAGAAATATAAAAAACTTGCATCCTCTAGAACCAACACTAAAAACTCTTCAAAATAAGGGATACCTAAGAAAGAAAAATTAAAGTATTCCTAGTAAAAGAAACTTGGGCATGATGAGCACAAATGTATGGAGAAGAATATTGACAACCTCTTACATCTTCTTGAAAAGAATCACATAAGGATCCCTGAATCTATCAAACAATCTTCATCAACCCAAGAATCTACTAAGGAAAAGGAAAAATATAAAGATAAATATAAGGGCAAGACTTTAGTTGCAGTTTCATCTTTATCAACTTCGTCTTGGATCATTGACTTAGGTTCCTTGAACCACATGGGTTCTTCATAGGATGTATTTTATTCCTTAGAGCCTTATAACATGCATTTTTATCCCTTTGGGTGATGAAACTCTAGCATGAATTATAGGGATAGGGTTCATTGAAGTTGAAGGTGGAAAATTCACAAATATTCAAGTGTACCTTCTCTTGCAACAAATCTTCTATTAGTGTATTAGATTAATCGCATAGGGAAGGGCATGGGAGTTCATTTTTCTCTAGACTTAGTTGAGATTAGAGAGTTACACAACAACAATCTAGTAGTTTTGGGAAGGGTGGATCACCAAACTAGGTCATACACATTCTTTCACTTTGCACCTAATGTTTCTCCTACAATATTTCTTATTCATTCATATGGAGTTAGAAAATTATAGCATCAACAATTCAACCACCTTAACTATTAGTACCTTGAGCAACTAAATCATTGAGATATGGTCTAAATGTTGCTTGGAATTAGATTATCTAAGGGTATGTGTGATTTTTGCACCCTTGGGAAGCATCCTAAAGAGAAATTTGACAAAGAAAAACCTTGGAGGGCTATACAAGATTTAGAGCTTGTTCATAGTGACATATCAGGGGCATTTCCCCATTAATATTTCAAAAAGGAAAGGAATTTTATAGATGAATTTTATATATACACATGGGTCTACTTCCTTCGAAAGAAATATGAAGGCTTTGAAAACTTTCAAGACTTCAAGACTCTTGTTGAAAAATAGTTAAGAAAATTCTTCAAGGTCCTTCAGATTGATAATGAGGGTGAGTAGCCAATAACATATTTGAGAAATTTTGTATATAGTAGAGGGGATATACTTGTAACACATAGCTATTACAAAATGTAAGAACGAATCATTAAAAGAGATGGATAACTACATGATACACTCCAAGGGTCTTACACCTTAATACTAGGTTGAATCAATCAATTGTTATTGTTATATTCAAAATTGAGTTCCTCACCAAGCCTTGAAAGGAATCACTCCTTTCGAAGCTTGGATAGGTAGGAAACCATTAGTTGAACACTTTAGGGTCTTCAGATCTCTAACCATGATATGCATATCAAAGAAGAGTCACAAGGAAATTGAACCTCAATCCAAACCTTGCATCTTTGTAGGTTATTTGGATGGTGTAAGAGGTTATCACCTAATCCACCCGATCTCACATGAGTTGTTCATTGAGAGGAGTGTTAAGTTTCAGGATATTCCTACCAACTCTATCCTTAACATTTCTCCTTATATTATGTACTCAATTGATTTTGATTATTCTTTTGATGATTTAGAACATCCACAAGAGATTCCTAGGGCATCTTGATTCAATAAGCCGAGCATCATTACTAATAGTGTTAGCTAAAATTAACGAAGCATCATTATCACCATCATCTGAGGACTTTTTCATGGAGGAATCTACACTCTCTTTCATGTTATTAAATTCCTTCTTCACATGCCCTCTCTTACTATAGTTCCAACACTTTACTCTTCCTAGAAGTTTTTGAATTTCATTTTGACTTATCTTTCCTTTTGTCCCCTTTAGGCCCTTTCTCTTTGGACCTTCCTTGCACATGCAAGAAATCTTGTGAGCCCGTATTCATCGAATTTCTTCTCATTTATTCTAAGAGAAGTGTAGTAATGATATTATCCATATTTGTCTATGCACCATTACCACTTATGACAATAATTAGATTTTCGCAAGATTCGGGTAAAGAAAAAAGCAAAAAGATGCATTTATATTTCTCTTTTATCTTAACATCTACATATGCAAGGTGAATTAAAATAATGTTAAAGAATTTAAATGTTTTAAAATAGAACCACCATCCTTAGTTTTTAAAAAATATAAACATCTTTTGAGATACAAATTATTATTTAAACTTTTAGTTTGATATATATCACCTATCCTTTGCAACTTGTATGCATTAGCTTCCTCAAAAATATTCAAGAGGACGAAATCTATAGGATAAAACCAAATGGTTCCTTGTGCCTTCTTTTCAAGATTTAACCAATCTTCATTAGACATTCCAAATGACTTCTTTTCATTATAAACTACTAACCATTGATCTCTTTCTTCTAGGAGATCTTACATCTTCAACTTCCACATCTCAAACCCAAATCCATTGAACTTCTCAATGTCAAAATGGGAGGAATAAGCCATAGTACTCAATCTTCTTCACATATTTTTATAAACCACAACACAACCAAAATACCTTGAAAGCTTAAGAGAAAGGAACCCCTCTCTTAACAAAACCATTTTCTTTTATACAAAATGTTGAGAAACAAGGTGACCTGAATTGTAATATTAACTTTATATGTGTTTACAAATCTGAAAATAAATTATCAAAGATTACCAACTTAGATAATTATGTGATTAATGCATTCACAATAATAGCATAAAAAGAACAATACCAAAGATAACACAATATTTACATGGAGAAACTCTTTCAGGAAAAAAATCAACACGAAAAAGATGACAAGTATAATATTATCTTTAAAAGGAGATATACAACAATACACCAAAATTGCAATCTATAAGCAATCTGACAATACCTTGTTACCTACAACTCAACACATAAAACTACTATCTCAAGGCTTGAATTTATAGATAATTATGAGAGATAAAATCACTATGGTATCCTGAAACAAGAGGTAGAAAGCACCTACGAAAACCCATGCCTAGCATAATGGACAACCCATAGACACAATAAAAAATAATAAATGATCATATGGCTTGCATATGGGCACCCAACCCATATCCAATCAGATATTGAATGCTCCATAACTCTCTGTTGGATTCAATGGCTACAAAATAGGACATGCAAGAACATGCAAACTTTCGCACCCAACTCAAGAAGACATACAAATTACAACAATCAACATGCATTGATAGGAAAATACACATGTACCCCACTCTCAATGTGGATGCCACAAAGGAATATTCCTTCAATTATCATGCAGACACATGAAAATGACTTAGGATTGCAAGCTTAGTGTTACCTTATCCTAACAAAATAGGCCCCTCAGGGTTGGTACACCAAGATGAATTTCTTCAACCTAGCCTTAGGTTCACTCAATTCCATTCGAATCCTAATATATTTCTCTTGTAGTGGGATGATTTTTTGTTGATATTGGTAGTTTAGGTTGATGATATTGTGATCATTGAGAGTTCTTCATTCGTTATTGTAGTAGTGAAGTTAGCTCTGCAAGACATATTTGACATGATAGACTTTAGTTTACTATATCACTTCCTTGTTATTAAGATATCATAATCTCACTTAGGGATCACTCTTGCACAACCCAACTATACCTATGATCTATTTGCTCGGTTTCACATGGCTAATTGTAATCCATCTATAACTCCCTTTCTCTCTAGATTTAGCTTGGGGCTAATTATACACCACCATAGGTTGATGCAACATTATATAGAATTTTTTTTGGTAGTCTCATCTATCTTACTCATACCAAACCTAATATTTCATATGCAATAGGCTTGGTTTTGAGATTCATGCAAGAGCCTCATGGGCTACATTGGAAAGAAACTAAGAGGATCTGTCACTAATTTCAAGGTGCTCTTAGATTTGGGATTCATTGTAGATTTGGCACAAACATTGACTTGGTTGGATACATAGATTCAAATTAGGATGGTGATACTCAAAATCACAAGTCCACTTTAGATTATAGTTTATCACTAGTTTTTGGTCCTATTGGTTGGTCTAGAAAAAAGAAAAAGGATATTATTCAAATTGGGTGATAGGGTGAATAGGGTGTTGGCATGTCATGTTTTAGTGATGAGTTTCTATAGGTTCCTACAATTATTTTCAAACAATAACATATGAATGCTAGTTCAACAAAATATCCCCCTACAATTTGTTACATTTATATGATACAAGTAATTGAAGGCTCGAAGGAAAATTAATGCACAAATTTAAGTGTAAGATAAATATTTAAGCATGTAAATCACATAAAGTAATTATTGTAAATGAATGAGCTATATATCAATCAAATAAAGTATGTTGAATGATAGTTGTGGGAAGCACATGGGTTGGAGATGTCATCAAGGATAATGTGTACCTAAACATGCATAAATAAGAGTGTTGATATGGCACTCAATTGTTAGAAAGAATTTTTTAAGCATATAGGACACTACAAAAGGCATATGTCCTCAACATAGTAGCACAAAAAAGAAAAGGAAGGTGATAGGCCTCTAGTAGGAATGAAAATCTCGATACATGGCATATGCAACATGTAGTTGATAGTGCAAGGAAGGTTCATATGTAGTGCCTTCAATGTATTAAGGATCTCAATACATGGTATCAAATATAATTAATAAGGTAGGGAAGGCTTGTAATGTCCCTAGTGTTTAACTCTTAGAACATGATTAGGTCACACAAAGACATGTGTAAAGTGTAAGAATGAGAAGGCTATGTTAAGGTAGTTAATGCCACATGGGAAAGATAATGCTACAAGGTGCAAAGAGATGTGGAAAGGAGGAGTGCATGACTCGCTTAAAGTGAGATATTATAATCAATGACATAATGTATAAGGTAGAAAACATGATGCCCCTAAATGTAAAGATCTATCAATGAAATCATAGTGTGTAAAGGGAAAAAATGGTACCCCTCTAGATGTAAAGATGGAAATTTGAAGGCATATGATGTAAAAGGGGAAGACATGTGATGCCCCTAAGTGTTGTTGGTTAGAAAGGGTAGGTGTATATGCGAGATGTAGTTATACTTTAAATTTTTTAGTTTTCTTGCTAGATTTTGAATTTTGAGTGAACTAGGTTTGGGACATGACCTCGATCATCTCATTTACCATAAGGGGTTGCCTATTTTTGGTATAGTAGGCTACCTGAGTGAGGGTATTTGCATATAATATGTTAGTGATGAGTTTCTATAGGTGCCTATAACTATTTGAAAAACATAGCATGTGACTGTTACTGATAGAATACCCCCCTAACTTGGTTGCATTTGTAGGATACACGAAATTGAAGGAGAAGGAAAAATAATACATGAATGTAAGTGTAAGCTAGACATTTAAGCATCTAAATCATATAAAGTAATAGTTGTAAATGAATGAGCTATGTATCAATCAAATAAATTATGTTGAATGATAGTTGTGGGAAGCACATGGGATGGAGATGTCATCAAGGAATAATGTGTACCCCAACATGCATAAATAAGATGTTGATGTGGCTCTCAATGGTTAGAAATTCTTGTGTAAGCATATAGGATGCTACAAAAGGCATATGTCTCCAATATAATAGCACAAACAATAAAAGGAATATGATAGGCCCCTAGTGGGAATGAAAATATTGAAACATGACATAACATGTAGTTGATAGTCCAAGCAAATTTCATATGTAGTGCCTCTAATGCATTAAGTATCTCAATGCATGGTATAAAATATAATTAATAAGGCATGGAAGGCTTGTAATGTCCCTAGTGTAAATCTTAGAACATGATTAGGTCATGCAAATACAAGTGTAAAGAATAAGCATGAGAAGGCTACGTTAAGGTAATTGATGCCACATGGGAAAGATAATGCTAGGAGGTGCAAAGAGATGTGGAAAGGGGGAATGGATGATTCCCCTAAAGTAAGATATTACAATAAATAACGTAATGTATAAGGTAGAAAGCATGATGCCCTTAAATGTAAAGATCTATTGATGAAAGCATATTGTGTAAAGGGAAAAATGATGCCCCTCCAAATGTAAATATATGGCAATGAAGGCAAATGATGTAAAAGGGGAAGACACAATTCCTCTAAGAGTTGTCAGTTAGAAAAAGGCAGGTGTCTATGTGGGAAACGTAGTTATACTTTCAATTTTTTAGTTTTCTTGCTAAATTTTGAATTTTGAGTGATCTAGATTTGGTGGCATGGCTTCACTCGGTCACCCCTTTAACAATATGGGGTTGCATATTTTGGTACGACAAGTTACCCAAATGAGGATGATTTTAGGATCACATACATGATTTGTCATCTTTGTAATAGAGGGTGATTTTGTAATTTGTGTTTTTTAGATTTTTTTTATCATTTAGATTTGAATGTTATTTTTTATTTTATTTTCACTTTTTGATGTTTTAAAAAAAAATATTATAATTTCAATTAAAATTTAAAAACAATTATAAAATAAAATAAAATATTTTAAAATAATTGTAAAGTAAAATTAAAAAATATGTCCAAAATACCAAAAAAGTGGGGCTCAGATCCACAGTATCAGCTTGCCTGAAGTCTGATTCACGGAGTGAACTCTTTTCCTCCTATTGCGTTTACTTTCCTCACCGCCCACGCTTATTAGACTGCGGTAGAATTCTGTATATTGTTTGCTTTGATCTAAGAGAGAAAGAATAATGTGGGACTAAAAAGGTACAATCTCTTGTTGTTTTTGGCTACCCTTCAGTTGATTATTTTTAAAAGATGAGCTGCCCATCTCATGAACCTTAGTGATTTTTTTCTTGAATTTAAGCCGGGGAATTCAACTGATGCTAATGTTGAATACTAGTTTTCACCTGTTCCGAACTCATTCAAATGTTCCCACAGACTAAAATTCCTCATCTGCCAGCATTTTTGAATTTTGGGTTTGTTGAAAATGCCTTGAAAAGTGTTAAGAATAGATTTCAAGTTAGTCTGTTCACAGCCTCTTAGATTGAATCAATTGCAAACTAACACTCGTGTAAAGCCAAAACTAGCAAGCTTTTCCTGTACAACACCCAATGTGCCAAATGGGAACTTTGTAACAGGGCATTGATATCCCCCTTCCCTCAAAAATTAGATTTTTGTTAAATGAAGTTGTGAATATCCTCAACTGGAACTGAATTTAGATAAATATGTAGAACTGTGTCTCTTTTATTTATCTCACTAACTGAAATAGAGATGCACTTTCTCACTTTCTTTCTTTCTTCTTTTTTTTTTCCCTTAAATTCATTCATTAATTTATTCCTAACACTTACATAACTATTCTGATGTGCTGTCTTTTATTACAATACTAAATCACTAAATATATGACTACCATTTCTGTATATCTGACGCGCTCTCCTAATTATATATTTCTCAATCAGGTTGTAGTATATTGAATCGTTCTACTCAATCTTGTTTCTCGGTAGTGTCTTTGTCAATGCATTTGTCGTCATCATTTTAGTTGTCATCTGTAAGATGTGCTTGACTTTTCCACAACACTTTTGTTGTATAAACAGAAACGTAAACCTAGAAAACTAATAATATCGCAGCACAAGTTAGATGCAAAGAAATACAGAAGCTAATTGAATGGAATCATAGAATAATAGAGAAGACATAGATTTACGTGGTAAAACCTTGACAATATGTCAAGGAAACATCCAGGGGCAAAGTATCGGTATTCTTATTTCTCAGAGAAATTGATTAAGCTTTCACACAGCTGCTGCTCTTCACTTACAATTCATTACTATAATAAATTTAGCCTTCAAGGCAGGAAGATATAAATAATATCTTCAACCTGTGTTGCACATAGAAAAATCCAGCTTTGTTTTGTTTTATTGTTTTAAATCTTTATTTTTTCCAAAAATAAGATTATCCTTACTTTATTTCCTTTATTTTTTTCGAAGACAAAACTCTGCTTTATTTCTAATTATTGTTGTCATAATCCAACAACTTTGAATGCTTTGTCATGACAATACAACTTTGGCTGTCACACTTCAACATTATTGGTTGGGTTTTGTAATAATCTTGTCAACCACATTGATTCCTTTATTGCTTGCTTGAAAAAGAAACTGTGAGTTGTTGCTTGAAGATATCTCAAAGTTCTTTTGACTGCTGTCCATTGATTACTGCTTATAACGAGTATAATATTTGGTCTACTAGAAACCCTTGCATACATTAAACTCTCAACAATATTCCAGTGTGGGGCTATACTCATATAATCTGCCTCTTAATTGTGACATTGCACAAATTTTTTAACTATGGTTGTGAATATCAATCTACCACTTTTATTATAAATTTTTTATTCTCTAAATATATTATTTTGAGTCTGAATTTATTTAGATCATATATAAGATCTAAAATAAAAATTATTGCAGATTTTGTTCATGAAGCTAGCTTAGTCTTTAATTTTTGGTGTATAAGTGTCATACGTGAGTAAAAATAACATTTACCTTAACAACCAGTTTATAACTTTTCTTTTTTATGTTAAAATGAGGCAAAAGTGGTCAATTTTAAAGAACTTGCTTAGAGATTTTGAAGATGAAAACTTAGCATGCAGGAAGTCTTAGCAACAAACTACCTAGGATATGAAGCTTGTGGTGGGAGGATAAAAAAACATGGCTTCCATATTAGGTGACAGACTATGGGTAATGTTCATGAATGCAATTTCAGCTCAATTTCTTAGGGAACCTCTATCTCGATGGAGGCCATCAATGGGTAGGTGTCCTCATTAATTTGGTTCTCATTAAGGCAATTTGTACGATGGGGAAGGTATGACATTTACATATAGGATGGAGCTAAACACAATATTTTAAAGTTTATAAGGGGGTAAATGGGGTTAAATCAATAGAAGATTAAATGTGGGGTTAAGGCATGGGATGAGAATAAAAACTAAATGAAGGGAATAAATTAGGAAGTCTAAAGAAAACCATGAGATAAACTTAGGAAAGGGGATATGGATGGCTAGGTCTGACATAGGTTAGACAAAGGCAGTTAAACTAATGCAAGACACACACATGGGTTAGGAACTAAAATGGAGACAAAAGTGTAATAAGGAAGTTATAGGGTATTTAAATTCCATTATTATAGGTAGTATAAAATTTTCTTTTAGTGTAGTTGCATTAATCCATACAAGATCTATTTTGTTGAGGGAAATGATTTTTATGAATCTTAAATTAGAAATTTCTTAGTGATTATTTTTGTATGAATTTTGTAGATGATTTGAACTTAGTTTTTTCATCTTATAACATAAATGAGGGTCTTGGCAACTCTCTAATTACTAATAAAAAAATGTTATAAATCAAAATAAAATAAAAACAAAAAAATAAAATCACAAACTTTTTGTTTGGTCATTTTTATTTTATTGTGATAGATTAGCTTATCCTTTGTTACAATAAACTAATTTAGACTTTGAACTAAGATCATTATATGAATGAAATATGATACAAACTTGTTTTATTTTGATTGTATTGTTCTAATACAAACGATCTAGTCTATAGAGAGATGATTTTTAATAAAAATTACAAATTTCTTCTTAATTATTTTTTATATGATTTTTTTAGATATCATATATCCTTTACTTTTTATTCCATACTATTGGTTATAATCTTACCAATCTTCCTTTACTATCAAATAATATTATAAATTATGATCTGCTATATACATTTCTGCTATAAAAATGAAGGTAAGAACTTAGGAATTCTAAACAAAATCATGGGATTAACATGTAGGAAAGGGGATATGAATGGATAGGTGTGGTATAGGCTAGACAAAAGGGATTATAATAACACAAGATGTATAGATGGGTTAGGGGCTAAAATGGACACAAAAACTGTAATAAAGAAGTTGCAAGGTATGCAAATTCTATTATTATAGATAGTATAAAATATGCAAATTCTATTATTATAGATAGTATAAAAAATATTTTTATTGTGGTTGCATTAATTTACACAAGATCTATTTTTTTGAGGGTGATGACTTTTATGAATATTAAATTAGAAATTTTATGTTAATTATTTTTGTATGAATTATGTAGATGATGAGTGAGAATATTGCCAACCCTCTATTGTTATGAATCACAATAAAGTAAAAACAAAAAACATTTTTTTTTTGGTTTGGTTGTTTTTATTTTGCTATGAAAGATTGGTTTATATGTTACTACAACATATTACTTTAAAATTTACACCTAGATTTTAACTAGGATCATTATATAAATGAAAGTTGGTACAAAATTTTGATTTATGTAGTTGTATAACTCTAATCCAAAATATCTTATTTATTGAGAGAGATGATTTTTAATAAATTAAAATATTGAATTTTATAGATGTCAAATGGACTTTAGTTTTTATCTTATATTATGAGTAAGGAATATAGAACCTTCTATAGAATCCCATAAACTCTTTACTGCAACTAGTTATACCATATCAATTATTTCTTATGATCTCCTAAACACTGCCACTCAAAAAAAAAAACTAAGTGCTAGGGTCTGATACATATCTCATCATTTTGAAGTCTGAACAATGGAGGCAACTTTGTTCCTCTGATTGTGTTGAAATTCTTCACCACCCTATTCCTCTATTAATTCTATCACACATCTATATATTTTTCAATTTGTTTTATTAACAGAAAGCGATGTGGGATAAAAATTACTCTCTCCCTTTATTAGCTATCCTACAATTGGTTAAAATTTTCTCTGTCCTATGGAAGATAGGAAGAGAGGGAATAACATTCGTATTGCAGGTGTGTAGCTTGTGGATGATGAAGAAATTAAGCAAAGTAAGAAGTTTAAGCTAGAGAAGTTTGAAGTGGTACATTTTGTTACTATCTTTTCCTTTTAATTTTCCAATGTGTTTCATTAGTTGTTTTAGCAATCTATTATAACTCATGTGACTATAATAATGTATGGTCAGCAACAACTCCTCTTCAATAACTAATAATCTATTTTTCTATAACTTTATTCCTTTCAATATGTCACATTGTTATTATTAGATTTCATTAAATATATAAAATTTTCATAGTCTACAATGATAGCTTTTAGATTTATGAATATCAATATTTTAGATCATATTATATGATCTATTATTAAGATAATAAACAACAATGATGATAGAGCATGTAGTGTGATATGAAATGTTGATGAAGAAAAAATGCTCACATAGTTTAATGTAGAAATCTACAAGCTATTAGATTTCACGTTAAATAATTGTGTATAAATAATCATTACAATCCCAAATTAACCATCCACACTCAATACTGAACTTAATTTAGGTAATACATACTGAAGTTAAATTTGTGGAAATGGCAAGGTGTAGAGCACCACCAATCCTCTTGAGAAGAAATCAAAGAGGTGTTTTATCACTTGTACCATACTTTTTGAATTAGGAATAACATGGTCAAGGATAAAGGTGATAGAAGACATAATATTAGTTAAGACCACTTTGAATTTGTTTGTGTTGATTAATCTAAAACTATGTATTCCTCCATGTATTTCTCATTGGTAACTAACCTTTATAAATTCATCCATTTCACTTACAATGTATAGGGGCTTGTAGATTGAGAACATAAGTGAGAAAATTTTGGCAAAAGGCTTGACATGATTCTCTCAAATATGTATTCTTAGGTCTAACAATTTTTTATCAACATTAGGAAAAACAAATGGTATTAGGTAGATCTATCCTTTTAAATCAATTTATAGTATGTATGAAGCCTTTGGAACAAGAGAGCATATTGTGTAAAATTCTCCCTCTGTTGTGCTATCAATAGGCATTTTATATTAAAAAATCATGTACTAGCTAGGTTGAAAGTTAGGAACCATGATATTAGAGAAGGCATATGTTTGATTTGGGAGGAGATAATCTCATTGTATAATTTTATAAAGGGGTTACATTCCAAGTTGGTAATTTATTTTCCTATATATTATATAAAAGAAAATAAAACATTTTATATCAATTATTTTAGTTAATTAAAATTATATTTTATTGAATAGATTATTTTATGCTAGTGTAAATATTATCTCATTTTCATGAATATGGATAATTCCACATGACATTAAGCTTACTTAGGTGTTCTAGTTAGTGAGAGATAACTTGCTAATTATCTAACAAGTATCATGAAGTTAACTTGCCACCTCTTCCTAGTCTTAAGGAAGATAACTCACCATCACTCTCAATTAGTGAGAATTGATTGCATTTTTTTTCTCTATTTTGAGTGGCAGTTTCTTCCCTCTCTCCTATATGTACATATTTCATGGGTTAATTATTCATACCATTGCATTCTTATTTCTTATTCTTTGCATTTATTTTACATTGTGTGTTTTTTAATTTAACTTGCTGCAAAAATTAAGTGTGTGCTTGACTCATGGAGCTCCAACTAGTACAAGGATTCAATCTATAAGATCTTGGCACACTCCTTTATGGTATTAGAGCTAATCTAATATTCTATTGACTATTTTGGTAATTATTGTTGATTTTTTTTTAAATAGTATTTGTATTGCATTAGAATTTGGTTTGCTTTGTTTGAGCATTTGCATAGGATTTTCTACAAGGATATTTTCATGCAAAATAATTTGTATCATTGGATCTAGATAATGGAAAAATCTATGAAATGATTGTAAGCTTGACCATATATTGACACACAAAATTTTTTTGGGGTTAGTTTGTGTTGTAGGGGCTATAATTTTCTTTGAAAAACATGCAAAAGCTAAAGGTGATAAAAAAAATCATTTATGGGTTTTACTATGTTTGTTTTGTTTTAATCTGGGTCTTTGTCATAATTGTTGAACCCGAGAAGGTTTGATTGCATATTTGTTATGACCATCTAGACGTCAAAGTAAAGATAGTGAGGAAAAGTAGCACAACCTTCACGACCAATAGTGACATAAAAAATTCCCCTCACATGACATCAAAAATAGAGGGAATGGGGCACTCCTCATACTCCTTAGTCCCTTGGTTATATGGCAAGATAACATGAGGGGCCTAAATTTGGATTGTCTATTAGTGAGTGCTTAAATTTCAGCCTCTCTTGGAGTATTTTTTGTGCTAATTTATTTTTTAGCAATGCAAATTTAAATAGATAAAAGTTGAAAATTAAAACCCTTGTAACATTTGATAGGCAATTCAAATTCGAGTGTTGTTTTTTCAAAAGTGGCTTTTTTATGTTTGATCCATTGAGAATATCTACGCACTAAAATTATACAGTCATTTTCATGTTTGTCCCATTGGAAATATCTATGAACTAAAACTTTAAAGTGCCAAATTTTTGGGGGTGCTCACAATATTGAATCAAGGGGGGTGTTTTTTGTTGTGTCCATATTTTCTTTCATATTTTTTTTTACATTTATTTTTTACAACAAATTTACTCTGAGCATGGATTCAATTCAAAATTCCAGGCCTCTAACATTCTTTAATTATCATGATTAGAAACTTAAGATACAACTTGTGCTAAAGAACAAATGTTTGTATATGGTAACAATAGGCATTGAGAAAGAACCTACTATTGAGGAATATAAAGAAAAATGGTTTAACAAATGTGATAATGCCTTTAAATTTATTTTTCTCACTATGTCTCTCAAACTCCTCTTTCATGTAGAAGACTTGAACACACCCAATAAAATTTTCCTTACATTAGAAAAACTCCTTGGTAATATTGATGAAATGAAAAGTCATGATTTGGCGAATGAGTTTATAAGTTTGAGCCCTATTTCCTTTCACACTTTAGAGGAATCCTTCACTAAATTCAAGTAACTAAGGTTTAGTTGAAATAAGGTGGAATAGAGAAAAAAGAGAGTCAAATAGTTCTTTATGTACCTATGTTTGTATCTACCTTCTACTCCACCAAAAGGGCTCTTGGAACCACATGGAAAATGCATTCTTTAGATAACTTTATTACTAACTTGACTAGGAAGTAGGATAAATTAATATAGATTATCTCTTTAAAGTCTTCAAAACTTCAAGCCCTCATTGTTGGGAATGAGAAAAAACATGCTTAAAATAACAAAGGAAAGAAGCAAACCACTTAGAAGGACAAGGAGACCAAGAAATATCAAAAATCTAAATCCTCCAAAACCAACACTGAAAACTCTTCAAAGGAAGGGAAATCTAAGAAACAAAAAAGTAAAGTGTTCCTATTACAAGAAACTTGGGCATGGCATGAGCACACATGTATGGAGAAAAAGATTAACCACCTCTCACATATTCTTGAGAAGAAAAAAAATCTTTATTAACCTAGGAATATCCTAAGACAAAGAAAAAAGTATAGAAAAATCTAAGGGAAAATCTCTAGTTGCAGTTGCATATTCATCATCTCCATCTTGCATCATTGACTTGGGTAATCCACACCACATGGGTTCTTCACAAGTTGAATTTTATTCCTTAAAGCCTTACAACATGTCTTCTATCACTTTGGGTGATGACACTTTAGTAGTAGTTGTAGAGTCAAGGTTCAAGTTGAAGTTGAAGGTGGAATATTCACAAATTTTCTAAGTGTATCTTTGCTTTTAAATAATATCCTATCAATCTATCATATTATTCACATAGGGAAGGGAATGGGAGTCCATTTTTCTCCAAACCTAGTTCATATTAAAGAGATGTGCAACAAAAAGCTAATATATTTGGGAAGGGAAGATCACCAAGATAGTTTGTACACCTTCTCTCACTTTGCACCTAATATTTCTCCTACATCTTTACTTACTCATTCAAATAGAGTTAGAAAGTTATGGAATGATCAGTTCAACCACCTTAATTACCACTAGCTTGAGCAACTAAGTCAATAGGATATTTTCGCATGGTAGCCTAGAGTTAGGTTTTCTAAGGGTATTCATGAGGGTTTCACCCTTGGGAAGCATCTCGAAGAAAAATTTGACAAAGACAAATATTGAAGGGCTACACAAGCTTTGGATCTTGTCCATAGTGATGTAGAGGTATTTACCCATCTATCTTTCACTAAGGCAAGGCATATTCTCACTTTCCTAGATGACTTCTTTAGATACACATGGGTTTACTTCCTTCAACATAAATATGAAGCCTTCTACAACTTTTGAGACTTCAAAGCTCTCATTGAAAAATAATCATGAAAAGTCATCAAGATTCTTTGGACTAACTATGGGGTTGAGTATGTCAACCATAAGTATATATGGAGGACACTACAAAAGGCATATGTCCCCAACATAGTAGCACAAACAAGAGAAGGAAGGTGATAGGCCGCTAATAGGAATGCAAATCTCGATACATGGCATAACATGTAGTTGATAGTTCAAGGAAGGTTCATATGTAGCTTCTAATGTATTAAGAATCTCAATACATGGTATAAAATATAATTAATAAGGTAGGGGAGGCTTGTGATGTCCCTAGTATAACTCTTAGAACATGATAAGGTCATGCAAATACATGTGTAAAGTGTAAGCATGAGAAGGCAATCTTAAGGTAATGGACAACACATGGTAAAGATAATGCTATGAGGTGCAAAGAGATGTAGAAAGGGGGAATGCATGATTCCCCTAAAGTAAGATATTACAATAAATGATATAATGTATAAGGTAGAAAGCATGATGCCCCTAAATGTAAAGATCTATCAATGAAAGCATAGTGTGTAAAGGGAAAAAATGATACCCCTCAAATGTAAAGATATGGCAATGAAGACATATGATGTAAAAGGGGAAGGCACGATGTCCCTAAGTGTTGTTAGTTAGAAAGGGTAGGTGTATATGTGGGATATGTAGTTATATTTTCAAATTTTTAGTTTTCTTGCTCAATTTTGAATTTTCAGTGATCTAGGTTTGGGGCATGGCCTTGGTCATCCCTTTTACCATTAGAGATTGCCTATTTTGGTACGACAAGTTACTTAAGGGTGACTCTAGGATCATTTATGTGACTTGTCATGTCATCTTTTTGATAAGACATGATTTCATAACTTGTGTTTTATAGACTTTTTTTTATCATTTAGATTTGGGCTTTCCTTAATTCTTTGATCTTTTCAATTTTTTTAATTTTAATAAAATAAAATATTTATAATTTTTTAAACATAATTCTAAATTAAAATAAAATAAAGTATATTGGAAAAGACAAAAGATTGGGCTCAGATCCACGGTATCAGCTTACGTTAAGTCTGATTCTAGGAGTGAACTCTATTCCTCTTATTGTGTTTACCTTCCTCACCGCCCACTCCTATTGAATTATGGCAAAATTCTGTATATTGTTTGCTTTAATCTGAGAGAGAAAGAATAATGTGGGACTAAAAAGGTACAATGTTTTGTTGTTTTTGGCTAACCTTCAGTTCATACTTTTTAAACGGTAGCTGCCCATAGGGGAGTTTTCGCTTTAGGTAGCCATAGATTTGGGGATAGAAAGCAATGGATTTGGGAGCAAAAACGTGGAAAAGAGCGGTGAGGGGGAAAATGAAAGAGTTGTAAGGACAAGGCCAAGATAGCACTCATGGAAGGAAGGAGTACAATGATGGCCACAGAAGAAACCAAGCTTGACTCTCTAATTTTATTTGGTTGAACTTTGTCTTATGGTGCAAGCAGGAATCTAATTTTGTTAATACATATTTATTTATCAATTGGACTCGAACCTGTTAACGTTCTGTTTTCCTCAGAACACTACTTATGTTTAAAAAACGGCTTGCAAGCTATCACATAAAAGGTAAATTGAGTACCCATTGACCATCTAATGCAGACAAACGTCATATCCTACAAGTAAACACTAATGTATCTTTTTCATGGTATTCATTTGATTGATCTTTATTTGCTCCATCTTTATGTTGATCTAAATATTGATGGTATTTAAAAGTACCTTTAATGAATTACCTTATGTCTCAAGGGGACATGCTCAACTAGGTCTTGAGCCTTGGAAATGAGTCTAAAAATTTAAAGATAATAGATCTCAACCATGCAAATGTTCCCAGAATGAATGCATAGATTTATGTTTGTTAGAAGAGAGCACCCAATTGAAGCATTTCCTTCCTTAAAATAAAATGATAATGCTTATAATAATTAGAGAGTAGAGGATGTTTTCAAATGAGATGTGAAGTGAATGCAAATGAATGTCTTTCAATACAATAACATAGTAATAAATCATGCAAATGTGTATCAAGCATGCACTTGGTGGGAAAGAATTGGGTGGCAACAGATGGAAGTTGAAATTTTAAATTTTCAAGTTTTAAGGATCAATTTTTGATTGTAGGATTGAACCTCTACCCACATAAAAGGGTTCAAATTAAGATATGCAACAAATGTATTCCTAGATGCATATGAAAATTTGTGTAATTAGTGTGTGAATTGGGGAAATATATAGAAGTTTGTACATGTGTAGATAGACTAAGGGATAAATTCATAGAGATGTAGTGAGGGGATAAGTAAATAACATAGTGGAAGGGTCCAACTTTTCACAAAATTTTCATTTGTTGATTTGTAAACGTATTAAACAATTCTCTGAAAATTGAAACACATTAAATGGGATATGACATGGGAACATGCAAATTTGACTATTGCATTTCACCCCCACTTTGAGATGCATGTGAATCCTAAAATGATTATGTACCTCAAAGTATATAGCACTCACACACATGCAAGGTAAATATTTAGACATTGAAGAATATCATGAGGGTCCATATAGAATAATGGACCCTGTTGAATGTGATTATATTTAGGTTCATCCTTTGGGATGTGCTCTCCACTAAAACATGAAAAATAGAGAAAATATATGCTATATGTAGCTTTTGAAATGCAAATAAGAACAATTGGAATTTGAATCCCATAGTCAACGATCATAAGAGAGACAATGAGGGATTAGGGTTAGAGATATTTTTCCTATATGGTTCAAGAGGTAATTCTCTACCTCACTTGGAATTCATTGGGTGATAGGGCGAATGGGGTGTTGGCATGCCTTGTGCTAGTGATGAGTTTCTATAGTAGCCTATAACTATATGCATCATCCTTGCAACCCTGTATATTTTCAATGGTTCTTTGTAGTGTGGAAATGGACGTGAAAAGTAAAATACAAAAAAGTAAATGGTTTTGATTTGATTTGATGATTGATTTTTCCTTAGCTTCAAACTTTGTGATTCTCCTTGACCAATGCCTTATCGACACAAAATCTAGAAATGAAGTAAAATCCTACAACAAACCACCTCCTAGATTCTTACAACCTCATTACCTTGCAATGAGAAACCAACAAAGGGACAATACTATTACTCTCCTTACAAGTCCTTATCATAACAACACAACCTTTAATGAATGAATTGAAAGCAATTTTTTATCTACTTCTTGAATAGAAACTAGCAATTCAAACATTCATAACAATAAATGTGATATGAGAACCATGAACAATCCTTGATTATATGATTCAAAAGATGATACATTATAATATGGAGACAACAATATCTTGACTTTCAAATATGAGAAAACACAATTAGTGTTTGAGTCATTTCTTGTTATTACAGAGAAAAACTTACAACATTCCTTCTCTAAGTTTCAAAGGACTTACCTATTAAACTTGAATCTATACAAAGAATTACAAAAACTAAAATCAGAACCAACCCCTTGAATGACAACAAAATTTTCCTTTATAATGCAAGCATAACTCAGAATTGATTTGAAACCCTAACCCTAACTCAACTAGAGTTCACAATAGGGATGAAATCTGATTGGATCTCAAAACATTCAAATTTCCCCTGAAAATGTGAGAAACAACCCTAGCCATAATGACACTGACACCACTAATAGACATTCCATCATGATCTTTATGAATGTAGACCTAGAACTCTCAAGAAATTTACAGCTAAATTCATGCAAGTATGATCTGACAAAATAATTTGGCATCTACAGTACACATGATCATTGGTGCCATCTTGGCCATTAATGCGGTATGGGAGAGGCATAGAATAATTGATCCATAGTTGATCGGGTTTGATTTGGTCGTTGGGAATGCAGTTGCACCATTACTTCTAGTTTTCACGTGAAATGGAGCTGCTAGTTGTTGAAGTTTGAATTATGGTTGTTGAATCATGGATGAATGGTTGTGATCAACCCTAAAGAAAAGTTTAAAATAGATTCATTCAATCATATAATTCATACATGATCAATGAACATCGTGATGGATTATGATTTGGCCATGTGAAACAATCTCGACCGATCACACACATTGTATAAAGGGAACTTTCGATGGAAGGGAAAATTTTGATGCAAAGAGAATAGGCAATGTAATCATAAAATTACACCTATCCACTGGGATATTCTTCTGGCCCCACTGCCCTTGGAAGCATCACAAGAGCTAACATGGTGACATCTCGCACCCCCGTTCCTTCCCTTGTAAATGTTGACTATGTCTTGCGGGATAGTAGGGAACTTTTTGGGAAATTTGTTCATCTCAGAGAGAGCATCTAAAAACATTAGTGTCTTAGCTAACTTTTATTTCTTTAGATTTCCTCAAAAACACATACTACTATGCCACAAAGTGGAATCAGACAGTTTATTTCCCACATTAATCTTTCTGAGAAAAGCTCATGCAAAATTTAACTAGTTTCAACGATGGGCACAAAACAGATTCAATAAATAGAATCATGAAGCATAAAAGAATAGAAGATATGAACACACAAATTTATGTTGGGAAAACCTTTTCAAGTAAAAAAATCCACTCCAAAATCGGGAGATCCATTTTATTAATTAGCAACACTATTCGTGGTTATAATACAATTCAGGCTCTAAGCCTTTACAAAGATTTTTACATCTTGTTCTATCTAGAGGAACTTGAGAGCATAACCCCTCTCTGTAACCTTGTCTCCTCTCTCGTTACATTTCCCTAATCAACCTCATAGTCAAATCACAGATTGATCAAAATAATCCTCACATTGTTACAATTCTCTTACAACATACAATTCATATTAACCTCTAACCAACCCCTGATTATAGAGTGTTCCAATGTTCATTCAACATTCACCCATGGTTGCTTCAATTCCATGGAACCAACCGTTTCCAACAGTCATTTCAACTTCCCACAGTCAAATGGCCATAAACAGTTTAACTATCAAACCTATGTCAAAGTGTCGAGGAAACACTAAACTCAATCTCATTGAACCTCCATTGTCCCCTCAACATACCCATTAATCGCCAAGTCACTGACATTCAACCTTTAGCGAATACCGCACCCTCGCTAGACACATATCGAGTCCCACCAAGGAGCCTGCGGGTTGGTGGGTCAATAGTAAAATATCATTAGCATATTGGGCTGAAAAATATCAAGGTCCTGGAAATACAGTATCGTCACCTCGACACTACTCCATTGGACTATCTAATGAGTCCCATCAAATACTTAAGTTCACACCAATGAAGGGTCTAGACTCTGTATCGGGTTGTCAAGGAGACAACTATGAGAATCTTGCCAAAGTTACCATCTCCCATCGCTAGAAGACTTAACACCCAACCACAAATAAATTTCAGTTCATCGAGGGGACAGAGAATAAGGTCCCATCGATAATGAACAGTCAGGTCAATAAGGAGATAAATACATAACACTGTAAGTAGAACATCAAGCTAGTAATTTGAGGCACCTTTTCCAACATGCTCCCACTTGACAAAGAACTTACTGGCTACTTCCAATCAATGCTCAAATTCATTGTAGCACCCAGGACACATGCAACAACATTCAAAAAATGTTCACCATCTTTGGCAACAGTTCCAATCATCCTCTAAAGGAAAGGAACAAGCCACGATATATATGCACCAGTCTAAAAGATACCAGTCATCAAGCCAAACTAACAACAAAAAATATAGGTCATTGCCACCACTCCACTATTCTCACAAACTATACAAAAGCATAAACAACATCAACTTCAAAGCCCCAAACCAAAACACAACTGTGAAGTCATCCTCTAGAAAACAAGATAGAACAACAACTAGAATAACAACTAGGAAACTGACTACTTTCATCCAACTGATCAAACCAACATGGCTGAAAATAACACACACAGAAAGTGCTAATCCATCCAACCAATCCATACCTCCAAGGTATAAAAAACATATTAAACTTATGCAATAAATATATACACCCATAAACTGCAATCATAAACTCCATGTGCAAACATGTCAAAGAGTGACATACACATCCAAGAGCTCCCATTACATGGGTAATGTAAATCTGAAAATGGTCAAAGCATACCAATTCTACCAATAGCATCATATAGAAAGTGTAAAACAACATCATGTAGTACCAAGGAATCATCTGCAATGATATGCACAACCTGTAAGAACAGTTCTCACCACAAGTCTTCATAGCTCTCCCAAGTTCTCCACACCCAACAAAGGAAAGAGATAAAAGAACCTCCATGTCATCACTCAAGAACATAAGTGAAAACAAATGACCACAAGCTGGTGGTCACAATAGCTCCAACAAAACCTCAAACCAATGTAATGTGGAACCAAAAATCTAGGAAGATAACCAAGACCAAAGAGAGAAACATTGCACATCATATACCTGTAAAAAATCCTCCTACATACACCTCTAAATGCCAGTTGTGTCAAGTATGATCTCCTTCTAGAGCATCCCAAAAGAAAGGGCCATAACAACACCCAACCATTCAATCACCAAGATATAACATATATATATCATGTAATCAACATGGATGTAAGCCTCTCAAGCCAAATAAGATTAAACTAAATCCATTCCCTATGAAGGAAGTAAGCCAAATGCATCTCCTAAACTCAACATCAATGAATGTAATCACAATGCATAAGGAGATAAACATGCCAACACTCCTCAAATGAATCCTCCAAAACCATGTATCCACAACTCAAGATCCATATTCATGAGAAGACAGACATAATATGCCTAAAAGAAACAATGGGAAATACCTCTCAAGCGATAAGCTGTTGAGTAGACCAAGAGTGGGAATGAGAACGCTCCTCCAAGATATACAAGCCATCATGACTCCTCGAAGATAAATCTCCACATTGGTCTCTATTGAACTCACGTCCAACCAAGGTGAAGGCTTCTCAGACTTTTTACTGAAATCTCATTAATAGTAACCATCAACAATAACTCTTCTTCTCATCTCAAGAGAAATACAGCCTCACCTTATTCTCCATGTATCCATTAGAGATTGCAAACAATCATCTCATACTTGACTCCAAATGCATCACTACGCCACCATGAATTTCTCAAGCATATGACCAATGCACCCAAAACATAGAGAACTAATAGACCACTACCAAAACTCCAATCATGTGAATCAGGAACTTACCATGACATCATGATCTTACCATCTCCCTTAAGATATCCCATGATCCAAGTGAACATAAGAAAGTATCATGCCAAAACTTGGATCTAGAAGCAAGAGTATACCATGACATAAAGTAAACAAACTTTAAACCAATATCACCTAACAAGCACCATCAACACCTCAACCCAAAAAAATAGAAGGCTCCAAGGTATTACACATCTTCAAATGGTGTCCATGAAAATGTGAAAGAACCTTTCTGCAGCAATAGGATCTAAGAACTCCTCCTAGTAACATCTGCAATACTAAAGAAGATCATCCATCACTAAGTGATGAATCCACAATCATTGCTAAAGCTCCCACTGAATCTTGACAACCGAGCTCTCCAAGAATCATGACCAAACATCTACTAATCCAAAAATTATTTAGATCCACTCAAAAACATGTCCATCTGACAACAATTCCAAGTGATGCCAAGATCTTCAAACCAAGTAGAAAAAGAATACCATCGCAGTCAAAGGCTTACAAAAGACTATGTAACCAAACTATTCATGACCTCGTGATACAACATGTTATAGATCCCCACAAAGAACTATCATGCTCTTTTAACATCATCCTCTCACCCTAAAGCAACACACACTAATCTACCAATGACTATATAAAAGGTCAAATGATGACGTCTACACCAACTCTGTATCAATCTCGTGGATATTGACAATCCATTTTCGTGTTATCCCATTGCAGCCAATGGGTAGCTAATCTACCAACTGCATAACTTGAAGATCCCAAACATAGAACGTACAAACCCATCATCATATTAGTATCATGCAAAACCAATATTTTATAAAAGATATCATGTAGCTTCTCATGAATCAAACATCAGAATACCAATAGATTTGATTTTCCAAACAAAACTACAACATGAGCACCATAGTCAGGAACCTCTCCAAGCATTACACAAAAATGTTGAGTGTCTTAATCATGTACCAACACTCCCATGCCGAGAAAGCATCTAACACCATGCATGAAGAATGCATGAAAAATTGCAACTATCTCATCCAATGACACCCCAAAGGTCAAGGCTAGAAAATAGCTTAACCACAACTTTGTAAAGCCACAAGTTTTTCTTGACTGTGCAAAACTTGCAAAACCACTGTGTTTGAAAAATGCCCATGCACATCCATACCCACTTCACATCTGGAGACCAAAAAAATGAAACAAGAAACACCATAATGGTTAAACCAAAATAATGGATTATCATAAATGATCATCACCATAGTTTTTTTAGGAAAACCTATACAACCCTCAGACCCAAAAGCACAAATTTGAGTCATGCAAGTACAAAACATCCATAAGAGGGAAAAAAAGGAAGTTCAGAAACTCTAGTCCCATTTCAGGCTAACTCCATAACCACCAACATGTAAATGCATGTGAAGGATACAATCTATTGCAAAATCTTTAGGATCATCTAATGATCAACTCCCTAGCCTTCATGCAATCGGGGTAACAAAAAACAATGCCTTCCAATACCAGGAAAAAACACACAGTATAAGCACATTGCTCCGCAGCTGAGAAAAAACCCAAGCTTCTCCATATCATCAAGGAGCCCCTCACATAGACACTCAATATGAAAGCTTTGTTGCAACACAACCATAAAGCAAAATATTCCACCCCATGCATCAGGATTATACTATTGTCAACTAGCTAGGAACCTCAGATCACAACATTTCAATATGACTAGCTCCAATTTCTCCATCTTCACCATCCTTCATACTACATGTCTCTTGAAACTCAAACAAAATATTAAGAACTTCTACTAACCAAAGGATCAATTCATCAATCGATTCCTTCAAATTTCCTCAAGCTTGCCAAACTAAGAGATCTTCACTGAAGGAATACTCAGAGCCAAA